>PVLC010031337.1:0-18859 GCA_004027655.1 Graphiurus murinus
TATGCCTATTATTCTTAGGTTAGCTCTTTTAAAATTGGCCCAGATCTCTTCCATGTCCAATTCATATTGTCATATTTTTTTTTCTAAGTTATGCACTATAGATTCATTTTTGGAGTGGTCATCCTCTAGGAGTGATATTCTATTTTCCATGTGATCTAATCTGCTGTTTATAGTTTGTATTGAGGCCTTCATTTCGATTGTTTCATCTTTCACTTCCTTCAATGCTTCTCTTTGGTTTCTTTTCAGGTCGTCGAATTCTTTGTTTACTTGTTCCTTTATTTCTTCCTTTAATTCTTTCCAATTTTCCCTGCTTTCTTTCTGGAAATTCTGTATTGTTTCCAGTATTAGAGATCTGAATTGTTCTTCTGGTAATCTCTGCCATTCTGGGTTGGTGAGATCTGTTATTGGGGGGTTGTGGTAGCTCATTGTTTCTTTGTTATTTTTCCTTCCCATGGTTCCCTTGCTCTTGAGTTTATATCTGTCAGGAGTATCTGGTAGTGGATATAGAATTTTGAGTGTCGAAGTATGAGACAGGAAAAAGAGGAGAAGAAAAGAGAGAAGGTAAAGTGTTGAGGAGAGGACTATAGATGGGGGGAGAGCTTGTGAAAGGGATAAGAAGGAGATTCAACAACCTAAGCAAGTAATTACAAAGCAAGTAATCATCCAAACACACATAAAAGAATCAAGGCATTACAAGTAAAAACAGATACAACTTAATACTAAAAAAACAAAAAAACAAAACAAAGAAAAAAAACAAAAACAAACAAAAAATAACCCAAAAAAGACCCAAAGTCTATAAACAGCAATCAGGCACTAAAACAGACACTGCTGGTTCATAAGTATCAAGCTTAAGTTTTCGAGTGTGTCTCTGGGATTTTAATTTTCTCTGTCAATGCAGGCAGGGGGTTTTGTTGGTGTTAGCTTATGTCTCTGGGCTCTCCACAGGGCCTGGTTGCGTCTCTGTCCCTGCCTTTGCTGTTGGCAGGTGTGCAGTCTAAATGCCGGATCTTTCCAGGTGCCCTATGTGCACTGAGTTCTTCCACCCTTATGATCCTAAGCTCTAAAAGGGCGGGTGTTTGAGTCTATCCCTCGTATAGTGTTCCCCGCACCTTGGAGGCACAGACTTATGGATCCATGCTGCTCGGCCTGTTCCTCCTCCAATCCGCTGGGTGGCGCCAGAGGTCATTGACCATCTGGATTCACTTTCCTTCTGTTAGGGAACTGTGTCCACGGCAGCCCCACTTGAAGCTCTGCTGTGTAGATAGTCACCGGACCCACAGGCAGGGGAGGCCGACCCGCAGGCAGGGACGGCAGGTCCGAAGGCATGGGCAGCAGACCGGCAGGGGCTTACGCTGTTTGACCCGTCCCGCGTGGTCCCGTCGCTGTGGCTGTTTCGGGGGTCCCCGCTTGCATAGAGTGTGGGGTTCTAGGGATGCTTGCTCCACGCCTGCCTGGTCGCTGTGTGGATTTTGTAGCTTACGGCTTCTGGTTGATCCCCACAGCTCCAAGTCCCGGCTCCACAGCTGGGTTTCTCGGCACAGCTGCGCCGGGCGCCCGCCCCGGGGCACAGCAGCGGACTTTCTTGGTTGGCCTGCTCCGCTTTCTGGTCTTTTTTAAGGTTGCGGTTCGAATATCGCTTTTTTCGTTGTTCTTTCCTTTGGTTAAAAGGCTCTGTTTATGGTAAATTTTGTTCGAAACCACAGCACCTGGGAAAGGTTGTTTCACTCAGGCGCCATCTTGGATCCTCCTCCCCAGTCCTATTTTTTATTCTTTATTTTGAAACAGGGTCTCACTAACTTGCAGAAAGCCTCACTAAGTAGCTGAGGCTGGCCACAAACCAGGATCCTCTGATCTGAGCCTCCCACGTACTGGGATTACAAACATGTGCCACCACGCCTGGCGCAAAAGGAAATTTTATTTTATTTATTTATTTATTTTCTTATTTTTTGCGGTACTGGGGATTGAACTCAGGGGCATTCTACCTCCGAGCTATACCCCCAGCCCTATTTTTTATTCTTTATTTTGAAACAGGGTCTCACTAAGTTGCAGAGGGCCTCACTAGGTAGCTGAGGCTGGCCACGAACCCAGATCCTCCAGTTTCAGCCTCCCAAATGCTGGGATTACAAGCGTGAGCCACCAAGCCTGGCTAGGAAATTTTAAATTATTTTATTTACTATTTTTTTGTGCAACACTGGGGATTGAACCCAGGGAAGTTCTACCTATGAGCCACAACCCTGACCCTATTTTATTTTTTAGTTTGAAAAGAGGTTTCACTAGGTTATTAAGAGTCTTGCTATGTTGTCAATGCTGTCATTGAACCTGTCTCAGCCTCCCAAGTACTAGAATTCCATGCCCGGCAAAAGGAAATTTTAAACAAATAAGCATTTAGACAAACTCAAGAGGCCATGGTGAATGTAGTGTGTTGGCATCACACTAGTAGTTTTCACAAACAATAGATGTACCAGTTATTTTTGTCAGCAATATGGCATTCCCTATCAAAGGACCATCTCTTTAAAGCACCAAGTCCCAACAACATACACAGAGACAATTTGTGCTGTCAACTCAAAGCTAGATTAAATTAGCCAATACATCTGATAGGAATTTACCTTTTTTTTTTTTTTTTTGGTACTTGGGTTGAAACCCAGAGGCATTCTACCTCCAAACTACACCCCCAGCCAAGTTTTATATCTTATTTGAAAACTGGGACTCACTAGGTTGCTGAGAGCCTCACTAAATTGCCAAGGCTGTCTTTGAACGTGTGATCCTCCTGTCTCAGCCTCCCAAGTACTGGGATTACAAGCGTGTGCCACCATGCCTGGCAGGAATTTACTTTTATATTAATATTTTCTGTTAATTTTTAAAGACTATCCTTTTATTGTAGCTACTACATAAACAACATGATATGAAAACCAAAAAAAGGGAAACAGCTATGTCTACTTCTACCACCCAAACTGCCTTTACATTTTCATGTACTCTCTCATTTTCCATCCCTACCAAACATTTTAAATACAAAGCTTCGCCAGGCATGGTGGCGCACGCTTGTAATCCCAGTACTTGGGAGGCTGAGACTGGAGGATCCGTGTTCGCTGCCAGCCTCAGCTACTTAGTGAGGCCCTCCACAACTTAGTGAGACCGTTTCAAAATAAAGAATAAAAATAGGACTGGGGGTATAGCTTGGGGGTAGAATGCCTCTGAGTTCAATCCCCAGTACCACACACACAAAAAAAAGTACAAAGCTTCTACTTCGTGTGTGTGTGTGTGTTTGTGTGTGTGTGTGTGTGTTATACAGGGGATTGGATCCAAAGGAGTTCTACTTCTATGTTACAACCCCAGCCCTTTTTATTTTATTTTGAAACAGAGTCTCTAAATTACGGTGCCCTGGCCTCAAACCTGCAATCCTCCTGTCTCAGCCTCCAAATATTGGGATTACAGGTGTGTACCACATCACCCAGCATTATTTTTTCCTTTAGTATTATGTTATAAATATTTTGTGTTGTGAAACCTCCTTCATACTTAATATTTTAGTATTTATACAGAAATATATTAATATCTATATAACTAATCTATTGTAGTAGCATGCTTATTTGTGTTTCTATTATTAACATTTACATTTCTTTCTAATTGTTTTAGCTATCTATGGGAAATAGGCACTTTTATGCATTGATAAAATTTAACAAATTTAAAATGAGCATACTCTTTGACCTAGTGATTTTTTTTTGACCTAGTGATTAAACCCCTAGTGATCTACCCTTGAGAGGTGATTACAGAAATTTGTAAGTTATATGCACAATGTTACTCTTTGTTGAGCTATCTAATAAAATTGGAGATGATCTGACTTATTAACAATAGGGAAATAGCCAAATAAATTTTGTATTCCATGTAACATACTATTTGACCATAAATGAGTTGGATCTGTTTGGACTGACTTAGAGGATATCCATGACAAATTGATGGATGATGGGGCAGAATAGAGAGAGACGGCATGTCTCAGGCACCCTGAGACTCAGAACTCAACCAGAAGGAAAACTGCTTCTTGGCAAGGGAAGAAAAGCAGCCAAAACTCTAAAGAACAATGACAGGTGAAATGCAGAGGAATTGGAGGCAAAAGAGAGAGCAGAAGATTGAAAGGAGCTCTACACATGGATGAGCAGAGAGTGGCCACAGCACCTTCTTGGCGAATCCATGCCAGGCTGCAAGACTTGGAGCAATCAGAGACCAATTCTGGAAAAGAAACAGCAGAATTGTGTCAAGCCAGTGATTATAGATCATTATCAAAAGTAGTTGCACTACTTTCCAAAGGAACTGAAATCAGAATCTTATAGTGCTACATACCCATGTTTATAGCAGCACAATTCACAGCAGCCAAATTATGGAACCAACCTACGTGTCCATCAACAGATGAATGGATTACAAAATTATGGGATATCCACACAATGGAATTCTATTCAGCAATAAAGAAGAACAAAATTATGTCATTTGCAGGAAAATGGAAGGACCTAGAGAACATTGTCAAGTGAGATTAGCCAGTCACAGAAAGTGAAGAGTTATATGTTTTCTCTAATATGTGGAAGCTAGGGAGTAATTGGGATACCACAGAGACTCCAGAAAATGAAGGAGAAACCTTAGTGGAGCCAGGGAGGTGGTGCAGGGGATGGGGAGGGGAGAGAGGGAGGATTAATAAAGGAATCACTTCCATTGACATTATATATGTTCTGAGAATACCAAGGCCAATCTCAATACCCTGTATGGGGGTGGGTAGTGAGGAGGGAGCTGGAGAAAAGCCCACCAAGTGCTGTGTGCATGTATGTCACTGTCAACATGACTTATATTATGAAGTGAGACCATAATGTACCAATAAAAGTATATAAAATAAAAAATGATTAAATAAATAAAGCATATACAGAGCAGTAAATAAAAGAGTAGGAAAACACTATACATGTATATTTATAATAAATATATGATAATATATAATATTTATGAGTAAAATAAATATTCTATATACAGATGTTTGTACATACACAAAAATGATCTAAAAGAATACATGATAAACTTAATAGTGATTGTCCTAAACCAGGCATGGTGGTGCACACCCGTAATCCCAATACTTGGAAAGCTGAGGCAGAAAGATCCCAGGTTCAAAGCCAACCATAACAATTTTGGGAGATTTTCAGCAACCTAGCAAGACACTGTTTCAAAAAAAATGAAAAGGGCTGGGGGTGTAGCTTGAAGGTAGAATGCCCTGGGTTCCATCTCCTGGGTTCAATACCCAGTACAAAAAAAACAATAATTATAATGGTTGTCTTTAGAAGTAGGATTAGGTCAGGCAGGGAAAGAAACTTTTACCTTTTACTTTATATGTTTGGCATTATTTAAATGACCATAAACATATGTTCATGTTTTTATTTTTGAAAAGCATTAGCAAATAAAGGTCATTTGAATAAAATAAAGTTCATCAGGTAATTGTTACGTATGTTTGTAGATGGTCCACCCCAGTAACTTCTTTTTTTTTTTTTTAGGGGATGGGTAACTGGGGATTGAATCCATGGCCATTCTACCTCTGAGCTACACCCCTAGCCTGATTTTTTATCTATTATTTTGAAACAGTGTCTTGATAAGTAGCTGAAGCTGGCCTTGAACTGTGATCTTTCTGTCTCAGAATCCCAAATCCTGGGATTACAGGCATGTACCACCATGCCCAGTGTACCTAGCAGCTTTTAAAATTGTTCAAAACAGAACAAGAGACTCACCAGGCCAAATAGGCATCTTTTCTTAAGGCCAGATGCAGGGAGCCTAATCTTCTATGGAACTAAATGCATTCTGATCACCAGCACATTCATCAGGCAACTCAAAGTCAGCTTTATGTTGTCACAAAGTGCAGTCGCTCCAACTAAGGAGGCACTGAACCAGATGAGGGAGAAGCTTTGGGCCTTCTGTCTTACCCTTCTCAGAGTCCTTAAGGGTTTTACAGACATGCAGAAGTTTATTTGAATCTTCAAAACCATCTAGAGTTGCTAGGCATGGCGGCTCATGCCTGTAATCCCAGTACATGGGAGACACAGACAGGATGATTGCAGGTTCAAGGCCAACCTCAGCAACTTAGTCAGGCTCTGTTTCAAAATAAAAATTAAAAAGGGCTGGGGGTGTATCTCAGAGGTAGAATGCTCCTGGGTTCAATTCCCAGTACCCCCCCCAAATCATGTAATATCCATTTCAGATTTAGTTTCTTTTTCCTACTCTTTCATGTTACAGAAACTAGAGTACAAATGTGTATAATCAAATTTCTGATAGTGAATAGTCTTAGCTTAAATTTCTAGTTCAGAAAAATATGAAGTAGCTTAAATAAAAGTATATAACAAGGTTTCTTTCAGGGCATGGTGGTGCACACCTGTAATCCCAGTACTTGAGAGCCTGAGACAGGAGTATCACAGTTTCAAGACCAATCTCGGCAACTTAGTAAGACCCTCAGCAACCTAGTGAGACCCTGTTTCAGAACAAAAAATAAAAGAAGGGAGCCAGGCGTGGTGGCGCATGCTTGTAATCCCAGCATTTGGGAGGCTGAGAACAGAGGATCTGGGTTCGAGGCCAGCCTCAGCTAGCTAGTGAGGCATTCCGCAACTTAGTGAGACCCGATTTCAAAATAAAGAATAAAAAAATAGGGCTGGGGGTGTAGCTCGGAGGTAGAATGCCCCTGAGTTCAATCCCTAGTACTGCAAAAAATAAAAATAAATAAATAAATAAATAAATAAATAAATAAATAAATAAATAAATAAATAAATAAATAAAAGAAGGGCTGGGGTGTAGCTTGGAGGTAGAATGTCCCTAGATTCAATTCCCAGTAACACGCATACACACACACACACACAAAACAATGAGGTTTCTCAGTTTTAATGCTAAATTAATGTTAATGGTAATGAACACTTAGAGCTGAATAATTCTTTGTTGTAAGGATATGTCTCTAAATTGTACCCACTAGATGCCATTAGCTACTCTCAGTCCAATTGTGACAAAAAAAAAAAACTCTTCTGATGTTGCCAAATGTCCCCTATAGGACAAAATGTGTCCCAGTTATCCCAGTTATGAACAGATATTAATGGAATGGTATTCAGCCACCAAAAAGAATGGGCTAGTTCTATAAGTATTGATGGAAATAGTCCCAAAGTAAAATATTAAATGAAAAATGAAGATTACAAAATATCACATAGAGTATGTCAATGATGTAGTGATTAAAAGTATAGACTTTGGAGCTAAACTGCTTGGGATGGAATCCTAGCTCTTCCAAACCAGAGGTATGAAATTGGGTAGGTTATTTCACTTTTCTGTTCATAGAATTCTTTATTCAAAAAGTACTATTATAAGATTAAATACATTGCTTACAGCTAGTGTGAGAACTAAATAATCTGGTTTATGTAAAGTGCTTAGAACAGTGTCTAGCTTAAATGTTATCATTTATAGCTGGATGCAGTGGCATACATTTGTAATCCCAGTACTTGAGAGGCTGAGGCAGGAGGGTTACAGATTCAAGGGCAGCAACTTAGCAAGACTGTTTCAAAATAAAAAATGCAAAGGACTGGGGATGTGGCTCAGAGGTAAATCCCCACAGGGTTCAATTTCCAGTACTACAAAACTAACTAAATAAATAAATGTTATAATTTGTGATCATCATTATCACCAGCACTTTTGAAAATATAATACTCACAGAATAGCCCTGAAAAGACACATGAAGAAAATGGTAACTGGGCAAAGCAATGGCTAAGAGAACATGGAAAACTATATTAATTAATTAATTAATTAGGTAATTAATTAATTAACTTAGTGTATGTGTGTGTGTTTTACTGTAAATTGAACCTCTGAGATACACCCCCAGCCTTTTTTTTTTCTTATTTTTTGCTTTGAAACAGGGTTTCACAAAGTTGCTAAGGGCCTCACTAAATTGCTGAGGCTGTCCTTGAACCTGTAATCCTCCTGTCTCAGCCTCTCAAGTACTGGGATTTCAGGCATGTGCCACCATGCTCAGCCAGGAAATTCACTTTATATTGGATACTCTTTGCTATATTTTGAATTTTTCTACTATTATCTATTCAAACACCTTAAAAATAAAATTTAGCTTTAAAAGGTTTTTATGAACATATGTTGAACACTTATCTTATATTTTTTAAGAAGGTACACTGAAGCCGGGCGTGGTGGTGCACGCTTGTAATCCCAGGATTCGGGAGGCTGAGACCGGAGGATCCGGGTTCACGGCCAGCCTCAGCTACCTAGTGAGGCACTCCACAACTTAGTGAGACCCGGTTTCAAAATAAAGAATAAAAAATAGGGCTGGGGGTGTAGCTTGGAGGTAGAATGCCTCTGAGTTCAATCTCTGGTACCGCAAAAAAAAAAAAAAAAGAAGGTACACTGAAACTCTGAGTAGCTATTTTTCTTCTCTTTCTAACATAATCCAAACCTGCTTATTAGTAGATAACCAACTAACATCCAAATTGTGTATTTTCCCCTTGGTGATAGGAGAAAAGACAAATAGAAGTTTTGTTTCCAGTCACTAATAATAATATTTTTATCTAACTTAATTGGTTAAACATTTTATATTGAATTTTATGTTCACAGAAATATGAGGGCAAAGTAGCAAATGGCTCAAAATAAGGTACAGCCTTATAATGTGATTTTTGTAATTATATTTGAATATGAGCCTGTCTTGCCAGCATAAATATCTACAGTAAAATCATTCTAACAGAAAAAGAGTACTAGTACCTAATTTAATAAGTAATGGCAGCAATTTATTGGAACACAGTTCTAATAGTGACAGAAATGCATTTATTTGGAAATATTTACAACTAGAAACCCACTTCAGTAAAATATGAGAGAGAACAAACTATAAAAAGATGATGGATCTGAGTTTCTGTTTCAGCATGTAAGGAGTTTAGTAATTGCCACTCCATCCTAACAAGTAAAAATCTAAATAAACTTCTTATATCATAGAAAGGTAAGACCACAGGGCAAACCATTGCTCTCAAAATTGGAGATAAAGACAAGTGGATACAGTGAATCACAACTTACTAGGGAATAGAAACTGACAAGTAGACATCTCTGCAGGAACCATTCCAAAGATAACATTATCATCTATGTAGAAAATCCAAGAGAATAATCAAAAACAATAAAAAAAATCCTGGAACTAATAAACAATTATAACAAGATCTCAAAATGCAAGGTCAAAATACAAAAGTCAGTCAATTTTCTATATAATAGCAATGAACAACCAGAATTTGAAGTAAGTAGCACATTACTGTTTATATTAGCATCCCCCAAATAAAATATTTAGGTATAAGCCTTACAAAATATATATGAGATCTCTATGAAGAAAACTACAAAAATTGGATAAAAGGTATCAAAAAAGAATTCCATGTTCATCGATGTTCTATGTTCATCGATAGATTCAATATTATTAAGGTATCAGCTCTTTCCAACTTGATCTATAGATTCATTGCAATCCTAATCAAAATCCCAGCAAGTTATTCTGTGGATGTTAACAAATTGATTCTAAAGTTTATTTGGAAGTACTTGTAATCCCAGTACTTGGGAGGCTGAGACAAGAGGATGGCAGGTTTGAGGCCAACCTCAGCAACTTAGTGAGACTCTATTTCAAAATAAAAATAGAAAGGGCCAGGGGCGTAGCTCAGAGGTAGAATGCCCCTGGGTCCAATCCCCAGTACCAAACAACAACAACAACAAAAAAGCTTATTTGTAGAGGCAAAATACCCAAAATAAGAGAGCTGGCATTGCCCAACTTTAATTCTTAGTATAAAGCTAAAGTAACCAAGACAGTATGATATTGGCAAAAAAGAAAAAAAGAGATAAAGTGATCAATGAAATAGCTCAAAAGAAGGTAACTTAACTGAAGGTGATGGGGAGTGGGAGGGTCACCCTAATGTACATGATGTACTGTCACAAACATATCAAAGTCAATCACTAAACTGAACTTGAGAAGGAGGGAGGGCGAGGGAGTGGGGTGGGAATTGGGAATTGGGGAAAGGTAAAATGAGAAATGTGTGCATGTATGCCTTTGCCAGCTTGTACCTAACAAAGATGTATGATTACAATGCACCAATAAAAATATCTTTAAAAAGACCTGAAAAAAAAAGAGTTCAGAAGTAAATGCACATAAATATAGTCAACCAATTTTTAACAAAAGAGCAAAGGCAATACAATGCAGAAAAGAGAGTCTTTTTTAAAAAGCAGTAGTGGGACAATTGGACACATACATAAATGAATCTAGACCTAGATTGTATGCCTTTCACAAAAATTAACTCAAAATAGGTCAAGACCTAATGTAAAATGTAAAACTATAGAACTTGTACAATATAGCATAGGAGAAAAACTAGATGACCGGGAGATTGACAATGAGTTTTTACATGCAACTACAAAGATCTGATCAATGAAAGAAAAAAGTTTATAAGCTGGACTTCATTAAAATTAAGGTCACTTGGCTCCCTCTCTCTCTCAGCTTGTGGTAAGGCTTCTGCAGGGGTAAAATTTTGGCAGAGCAAAGCTGCTCAGGCCTCATAGAAGCAAAGAAAGTGAAAGAAGAAAGTGAGGTGAAGAACTACCCTTCCTTGGCCAGGTGAGGTGGTGTATACCTGCAATCCCAGTACTTAGAGGCTGAGACAGTATGATTGCAGGTTGAAGGCCAGTCTCAGCAACTTAGTGAGACCCTGTTTTAAAATAAAATAGGCTTGGGAGTGTAGCTCAGAGGTAGAATGCCCCAAGGTTCAACCTCCAACAACACATACACACACACACACACACACACACACACACACACACACACCAAACACACCCTTTCCAGGGCAAGCCCCAGTGACCTACTTTTCCCAACAAAGCCCATCTATCCCTTCCTTCCCTCCCACCCTTCCTTCCTTCCTTCCTTCCTTCCTTCCTTCCTTCCTTCCTTCCTTCCTTTCCCCAATACTGGGGATTTAACCCAGGGCCTCTTACATACTAGGCAAGCACTCTATTGCTGAACTACACCCCAGGTCCTTGTACAGTTATTTTCATGAAAGCTCCCCTGCCTCTAGCTCTCATCCACAGTTATTCACCCAGGGGTGGGGACAGGGAAGAAGGGTAGAGAAAGTAGCAAAAATGACACCCAGGGGTCTAAATAGTCTCTAAAGTGGTATGTATCAATCATTATCCACCTGGTACTGACATCTGGTTCAGTCTCCACATTATTGTGCATCAATCCAAATGTTTCAAACTTTCCTCAAATTAGGCTTCTAGAATGGTTCAGTCCCTGGTTATGTAGGCTTGTAAAATCTCAGCTAAATATGGTGGCACACACCTGTGATCTCAGGACTTGGGAGGCTCAGACAGGAGGATCACAGGTTCAAGGCCCGCCTCAGCAATTTAGGCCTTCTAAAAATGAGTGAGACACTTTTAAATTAAAAAAAAAAAAAAAAAAAGAAATAGATCTGGGGGTATAACTTGGAGCTAGAATGCCCCTGGGTTCAATCCCCAGTAACACACACACACACACACACACACACACACACACAATCTCATCCCATATGCACCCAGCACATTTCCAATGACAACAGGTGAATGCCCACAGGCAGGCACTAAGAGGCCACAGGAGGACACAATCACAAGCTGTGACAGGGTTGTTTTATGTGCTCAGGACCTGATGTCCCCCACTACTAGCCTCCCTGTTATGGACATCCAGAGGGCTGCTTCTACATGGAGGAGAGACTTCCACCTGGCAGTCACCTGGCCTTTGGGTCAGCCAAAGCACTGGCTCCTGCAGGAGAGGGACATCAGGACTCAGAAGCTCCAGCTGAGGACTCCCTGTGCCGATTCAGGAAGGGATCCCTCCTGGCAGGAATGTGACCTCAGCTACTCCATATTCTTCTCCTCATTCTCTTTCTGTCTATGGCACGCTGTACCAGATACACTAAACACAGAATCTGAGTGCCACTGGCCTCTCTGTAGCATGCAATGTCTTTTATTAAATCTCACTCTTATTCCATAGCTTTGTGTAGTAAAGGTCCTGGCTCGTAGCACCACATAAATGGTAACTTTAACATTAAAATCATTATTATTGTTGCTATTGTCATCTCACTCAGACAAAAGTCATGGTATAGTACACACACGTGCACACACACGCACACACACACACACACACACACAGAGTAACTGAAACACTCATCTTTAGAATCTGAAATATGAGCTTTTGGATAAGGCCTTTGCTATAGATAGCACATCAATTCCCAAACTGAAAGATTCCTTTGTTTATCTTAAGACTGCCGTGGGAAATGCTAGTTGTGCAATATTAACCCTCTTCTCCTAAGGGAACACTCTACTGACGCTTAGACAAGAAATTTATCTTCACTATCCACATACCCTTTGCCAAACCCATTTGAAAAGCCATTCATTTGGAAGGTTTACCTGATCAATCTAGTTTGCAGCCAAGACAACTTCTGATCCTACAGTCCAAATTTGGAACAAGTGCAAGTGAAGTAGATCCTAGGTATAAAAAGATAAATAAGAACTCAACCTTAGTAAAACAACTGATAATAACCGCATGATCAATAAGAAAAGTACAATATAAACTATTGAAATTTTATTTACATCAAAGGCACAGGGAAAAAATTAGTCAAAATAAACCAGCCAAGCTATTTAATTTGCTCCCTTTTTCATAATTGAGGAATTTCTCTTGCATGTTCCCAGTCTAGTGGTCAAGCAGATTCTGGAGCCAGACTCTCTGCTTTTGAATCCCCCTCCCCAACTCTGCACCCCTGGCCAAGTTCTTTAATTCATAGGGCCTCACACACACCTGTGGAAGAGAGGACACAATACTAACAGTTTCGTGGGTTGTTGTTAGGATAAATTAGATAATATAAATAAAATATTAGAACAGTGTCTGGCACATAGAAGACATTTGCCAAAACTGACTAGTAGTAATAAGATGGGCCATGGTGGTGCAAGCCTGTGATCCTAACACTTGGGAGATTGAGACAGGAATCACAGGTTGGCGGCTAGCCTTAGCAACTTAGTGAGACCCTGTTTCAAAATAAAAATAAAAAGCACTGAGGGTGTAGTGCAATGGTAGATTGCTTCTAGGTTCAATCCTCAGTATCAAAAAAAAAATTATTAGTGTAAGGGTATGGTACTTATTAGTATAATAATAACTACTTAGTAGTACTGAATACTATTATATTTCACACTGAATTCCTCATTTAGTTTTCCAATTTCCCATCTAAGTCTTCCAACTTAAAAATTACCATTAAAGACAGCTTAGATCTCTCTCACTTGGGTTTCTCACTACATGGTCTGTGGAAGAAGAGAGGAAAAAACTTGGCATAGTAGCGCACAGCTATAATCCCAGTGCTTAAGAGACTGAGAAAGGAGGATTGCAGATTTGAGGCCAGCCTCAGTAACTTAGTGAGACCCTCAATAACTTAGCAAGACCCAGTTTCAAAATTTAAGAAAAAGAGTTGGGAGCGTAGCTCAAAGTTAGAATGCCCCTGGGTTCAATCTCCAATATTGAGGAGGGGAGAGGGAGAGGGGAACATTTGAAATCCAAACTACAATATTCTGCCCCTGGCCTCCAAAGGCTCATGCCCATCTCACAGTTTGAAATGCCTTCAGTCCATCTCCAAGAGTCCCCACAACTTTAACAATCCTAGCAATGCTTAAAAGTCCAAGTGCAAAGTCTTCTCTAAAACTCAAGGAAAACTCTAAGCCATGAGCCCCTGTAAAAAAAAATTTTTAATAATAATACAATGGCACATGGTAAACATCTAACATAGAAAATTTATATTCATCAGTAGAAAGCCAATAGTAACATGCCATGATTTTCTGGGCAGAAGTAGAACTCCTTTCAAGTTCACAAGTACCTTGATTATCCTTTTTATAAATCCAGTTATCTTACACATTTAACATATATGTATGATCCCAACAGTTTGAACACAGCACAGACATGCTTATGGATAACTTTCCAACATTTTCAAGCATCAGCTGGATGTGGTGATCATGCTATTGGGATTAATTATATTATATTATATTAATTCTATTATAGAATCCTAGAACTTAGGAGGTTGAAACAGGAGCAGTTAGCTCATTTATTTCACACATAAACACTGGCACATATGAGAGAAAACAGAATGAAGCATAAATTCATGTACAACAGGCTGATTCAAAGAGTAACTTTCAAATTCATGTCAAAGAATCTCCATGTGTAGGTATTGGCCAAACAATCAAATAGCTTAATTTGTCAATTCAAAAGTTTTTACAATCTTAATGAGGAATAATAAAGTTGTTATTCTATTAAAGATATAAAAACAAAATTTCAGAATTGACTATTTGCTGAATAGTGAGATTATAATCCTATACCTTAATAAAAAGAAGTAATAAAACACAAAGGTAAATTAAACTAGTAATTATCTTACTAATTTAACTAAATATGATTAGAATGAATTTTGAATGAGCCAGTTTGACTGGCTAGATTTTCTCTTAATAAAATAGTCAATATTTATCCACACTTTGTATCTGATATATTTGGTACAAATGCACTTGTTTATAATTTGAAGTGACATATCCATCATGATTATTCAGTAATGCTCATTCCTAAAAAAAACAAATATTTCCTCTAAACCTTGTGTTCTAATTTTAGAATATTTTTATTTACTAAATAAACATTTTCTTTTTTATATTCTTCTGTGGGATAGTTCTTTCTAAAAACCACCCTAATTATCCGCCTATTTCTCTTACAAAGTGAGTTCATAATATTTGTGGCTGATTCATTTACTGTGGAAAGAATAGTGTATTTCACTAGAAAAGGACAACAAAAAGCCCTTTAATCTTGGTACTTCTTACCCTTGAGTTACAAAAACAGGCTAGGATTATGGAAGCAAAAAGATTAGAAGGCAGTGTTTATAATCTTGGGCACAAACTAGCTACAAAAATAAGGCTTTTGGAAAAACACCATTCTGAAAACTATGATTTTAAACCCCTTCATTTAACTTTGCTTTGCCTTTGAAGGGCAAAAACTCCTTGAACTTTAAATAGCTTTTAAATTTTAACTCTACTCTTTCATTGAGTTTTTCAAGTCCCAAAGCCACTGTTTGATCAGAAATAGCACTTACAAGATAGATCCCTCACAACGATGTCCCCCTACTTGCCAACTGCCATTGCTAGAGCTAATTGCTGCTCTTGTGACCAAAGGGCGAGATCCTGACACACCCAGTGTGAAGAACAAAGGCAAAAACAAAGAGCAAAACTCTAGCAGGGCCTAGTCTCTTGTCTTTCTCAAGCTGTTCTTACCTGCACTAAAAGTAGAAGAGTATAAGGGGGAGAGAGAGCTCTTTTATTTTTGGCTTTTTTTTTTTTTTTTTTTTGGTGGTACTAGGGATTGAACTCAGGGGCATTCTACCTCTGAGCTATACCCCCAGCCCTATTTTTATTCTTTATTTTGAAACAGGGTCTCACTAAGTTGCAGAGTGCCTCACTAGGTAGCTGAGGCTGGCTGCGAACCCGGATCCTCCGGTCTCAGCCTCCCAAAGCTGGGATTACAAGCGTGCGCCACCACGCCCAGCTATTATTTTTGGCTTTAAAAAGTTGAGCAAATGCCTACATTAAACCATATAGCAAGCCTCCATTATTAGCATAATGATCACAAAAATAATGAGGTAAACATTAAGATAAATTTAAAAACTGTCCGGCAGTGGTGGCTCATGTCTGTAATCTCAGTACTTGGGAGGCTGACACAGGAGGATTACAGGTTCAAGAATAGTTTCAACAATTTAACTGGGCGTGATGGCTCATGCTTGTAATCCCAGCATTCGGGAGGCTGAGACTGGAGGATCTGGGTTCGCGGTCAGCCTCAGCTACCTAGGGAAGCCCTCCGCAACTTAGTGAGACCTTGTTTCAAAATAAATAATAAAAAATAGGGCTGGGGGTGTGGCTTGGAGGTAGAATGCCCCTGAGTTCAATCTCCAGTACCGCAAAAAAAAAAAAAAAAAAAAAAAAAAAAAAAAAAAAAAAAACAATTTAGCAAGACTCTTGGCAACCAAGGGAGACCCTTTTTAAAAAAAAAAAAAAAAAAAAAAAAAAAGTCTGGGAGTGTAGCTCGGAAGTAAAATACTTCTGAGTTCAATCCACAGTACCACAAAAACAAAACAAAACAAAAAATTCCAAACCATTTGGCCTGTATAAATAGTTCTTAGCTGTAGCACACATTAGAATTACCTGGAAAAGTGTGTGTGTGTGTGTGTGTGTGTGTGTGTGTGTGTGTGTGTGTGTGTTACTAGGAATTGAATTCAGAGGCATTCTATCTCTAAGCTACACTCCTATCCTTACTTTATTTTTGATTTTGAAACAAGGTCTCACTAAGTTGCTGAGGCTGGCCATGAACCTGCAATCCTCCTGTCTCAGCCTCCCAAGTACTGGGATTACATGGGTGTACCACCGCACCCTGCCTGGAAAGTTTAAGTAACACAAATTGACTGAGCCCTACCCCTCTTAATATTTTGATTTAATTGGCTTGTGGTGGGGTTTGAGCACTGGCATTTTTTAAATCAGCAAGATGATTCTAAAATACAGCCAGGGCTGAGAAGCACAAGTCCATGTCTTGCTTAATAAATACTCAAGCAGATTTGTGGCCACAGGGACCAGTTACCATAGCACCAGCCAGTCTTCTGGAAGGATCTGTACAATGCCAGGCACTGTGCTGAGCTCTGAACATACAAAAATATTTCAAAATGGAAGACCACATAAAATACCTGCAATTCATGTTCCTAAAAAATAATATTTAAAAAACTTTCCCTCATTTTTACTATAGTAGGAATATACAGCAACATACATTTCTGATTAAGTAAACTTATTAAAACATCAAGATTGATTTGAAAATAAACCTTAATTTGAAAAATAAGGACATAAATGGCAATAATAACTAAAATATTTACTAATAAGAAATGAGGATTGATGGCTCTAGGATTTAGGTCAACACTAGAATAGTAAATTCAAAGTAAGCAGCCCCAAACCTTTTCAGATTAATACAAGATTCATTTTTTTTAATTTTAATTTGGGTTTTTTTTTTTTTTTTGGTTGTTATTGGGGACTGAAACCAGTGGCAGTTTACCTCTGAGCTACCTCCCTAGTGCTTTTTATTTTTTATTTTGAAACAGGGTCTCATTAAGTTGCTGAGTCTGGCTTCGACCTGCAATCCTTCTGTCTCAGCCTCCCAAGTACTGGGGTTTATAGACATGTGCCACTATGCCCGGACACAATTCGTTATTAATGAAAAATCCTGACAGTGACAATGTCCATCATTTAATTATGAATGCGCCACAACATGTTCCCCAATACAACACATTTTTCCACAATGTAAAGAAGGTAGAAATCACAAACACTGAAAAAAGGCAGGAAAATGTAGAGGAACCAGCTCAGGCTAGTAGTAGTGCTTTATGACAAAAAGAAGAGGCCTCTTAACTGGCAGCAGAGAAATGAGTTTGAATAACTAAAATTTTATTTTTTATTATTTATTTATTTATTTTGGTATTAAGTACTGAACCTAGGAGGATTCTACATCCAAGCTACATCCATAGCCCTTTTTTTAAAAAAAAAAAAAAAACAGGGTTTTGTTAAATTGCTGAAGCTGGTCTTGAATCTGTTATTCTCTTGTCTCTGTCTTTCAAACACGGGGATTACAGGCATGTGCCAGCATGCTCTGCTTACTTTTTTTATTTTTTCTTACTATATATACTTTTAGCTGGGCGTCGTGGCGCACACTTATAATCCCAGTACTTGGGAGGTTGAGACAGGAGGATCCGAGTTCGCAGCCAACCTCAGCTACTTAGTGAGGCTCTCTGGAACTTAGCGGGACTCTGTTTCAAAATAAAGAATAAAAAATAGGACTGGGGGTGTAGCTCTAAGGTAGAATGGCCCTGGGTTCAATCCCCAGTACCGCAAAAAAAAAAAAAAAAAAAAAAAAAAAAAAAAAAAAAAAAAAAAAAAAAAAAAAAAAAATATATATATATATATATATATATATATATATATATATACTTTTATCGGAACAAGTAAAAATTTAAAAGTTGAAAATTTCTCCAGGCTCAACAGTCAGAAATTTAATGTGGCTTAATTTGTCTTGATTTGTGAATTCTAAAGATTCATAGCAGTTCATATTCAACTGTGAAAGAAAAACATACTTTGAAGTTAAATGAAATTATCTGTCGATTATTAATAAGTCAATTAAAAACAAAGATTTGGAGTCCTTACATGGATGATTTCCCTGGAACATCCAAGCTGACTAGATCTTAAAAAAGAAAAACTAGAACTCTATTTGACTACCCAAATAGTAAGTGTTAACTACCATGACAATCATGTCCAAAAAAAGTTTTTAGGTTTAAGGTATATAAAAAATATTTTTATTTTTATTTTAATGTATTCATCTTGTTCAATGTTTTGAGGTGGAATATAAATGCACCTCAATGAGCTCTAATTAAAATTCTTAAAACCATTGAATCAGATATCATATTGAAATTTTTAACAAAGGATATAGAGACTCCTTTTCTAGATTAATGCATTAACTGTATGCAAATTGTACTGCCAGGGTATGAAAACGATTTGTCTTCAACAATTTCTAAAGTCGTATGTTGCCAGGCATGGTGGGGGCACACTTGTAATCCTAGTACTTGGGAGGCTGAGACTGGAGGATCATAGGTTCAAGGACAGCCTCAGCAATTTAGTGAGGCTTTCAGCAACCTAGTGAGAACCTGTTTCCAAATAAGAAAATTGGTCTGGGGATGTATCTTGGAGGTAGAATGCCTCTGGGTTCAATTCCCAGTACCACAAAATGAAGAAAGAAAAGGAA
>PVLC010031338.1:0-18832 GCA_004027655.1 Graphiurus murinus
ATGCCAAAAGTGTTAGTTGGATTTTTAAGTTCCTTAAATATTCCTGATGAAAGTCCTATACTGAAAGAGTAAAAAAGAGGGAAAAAGGGAGAAGGTCAGCGGGGCGAGGAAAGCCAGGCTCTCGAGGTGACCAGATTTGAAGGAAATTTTGAAAAAGCTCCGTCTCAGCTATCAAAGTTCCTAGCTGCCCTTGCCCGGCACCCCTCTGTGAGATCTCTGGAGTAAGAGCCCGGAATAGGCGAAGCGCAGCCCGAAGTCTGCGCCGCGGGGAAAGCGAGTGTTTGCAGCTCGCGGGCCCAGCCTGGATGTGCCCGCAGAGCGCGCGGTAATCAGAACGCCCGCCGCTCGGGCCTCCAGCTCTCAGGGCGCTGGTGTCTCCTCCTCCACCAGGTAGAGCTGGGAGGAGGAAGCAGTCTTTGGATTTCAGTTACAAGACCCTGGATAGTTTGTTTCGTTTTGGCTTAATCAGAGTTGCTTCGACAGCGTTCAACAAGAACATTGGAAACTACTTAGCGAGATCTGGGCAAAATCGCAGATCTAAAAGTACCTGGGGCGGGCGTGAGACAATCATAATCATTTTCTGGCTTTTTTTTTTTTTTGGTCCAAGGTAACATGTTGACAGACAAACCCCCCCCCCCCAATTGTAGATCTACAACTAAAAATGACTCTTGGCCTTGCAGTGTCTATGAGACCCGGCAGATTTCGAAGGAAAACATACGGGTTTGGGGTTCGCAGGCGTTTGTAACCACACAAGTTAGACCTGGATTTTCAGTTCTCCTCCCTTCCCCCTCTCAAGTAACCCACTCGGACTGGAAAGCCAGGGGTTAAAGTCAGCCCAGAAGCATCTCGGGGACGACCGGAGCGCAGCCTTGGCCTGAGCCTCAGTCTCTCCCTTCCTCTCATTGGCCCGAGCTAGCAGGGTTTCTCCAGTTCCCTCCTTGCCATTGGTTGGGGGCTGGCTTTTTCCCCCCTCAGTCTTTTTCTTCCTCCCCCTCCCTCTCCCTCACCCCTCGGACAGGAGCGCCCTGCCGGCCCCCAGTTCCTCGGGAAGGGAGGAATTTAGAAAAAAAAAAAAAAAGTTTCCCAGAAGTTTGGATCGGAGGAAGGACGGGAAGAACGCGAGGGGAAGAGGGAGTGGGAGGAGAGAAGAGAGAGAGAGGGAGAGAGAGGAGAGAAAGAAAGAGAGAATTAAAAAAAAAAAAAAAAAAGATGAAGCCCAGTCGGCATTGCCTGTGAGCGCCTGCCCGGGTGGGTGGGAAGCAGGACTCCCGCGTTCATGCAGCGAGCGGGCGGCGCTCGGGGCGCTAGTTCCTAGAGGCTGGGGCAGCTGGGGGCGCCGGTCGGATCGGCGGCGCAGGGCGGGGGAAGACGCAGGGGGAGGGTGCAGAGTACCCGCCGAGCCGCCGCCTCTCCCCGGCCCGGCCCGGCAGGCGCTCAGAGCGTGAGGGCGCGGGCTGCTCCCTCTGTAGCGGGGGCGAGCGGGGGCCGGGGCGCGGGCGGCTAAAATGAGTGAAAGGAGAAGATCTGCAGTCGCCCTGAGCTCGCGAGCACATGCCTTCTCGGTTGAAGCCTTGATCGGCTCAAATAAAAAGCGGAAACTGCGAGACTGGGAGGAGAAGGGGCTGGACCTGTCCATGGAGGCGCTGAGCCCCGCAGGTCCACTCGGAGACGCGGAGGACGCGGCTGCACACGGCCTGGAGCCCCACCCGGGTGAGTGCGTCGGGTCGGACTGCGGGAGGCGGGCGGAGACCGGACGCCAAGCGGCGTCCGCGGGTGTGGACCGAGGCCCCGCCGCGGACGCCCTGCCTTGCTCCAACACGGGTTTCTTTTTCTTGGAGCCTCTCTAAAGTCGCCGGAACCAATTTTGGGGGGCTGGCTCGAGCCTTGCAATTTTATCGCCAACCTCAAGCAAGGTTGCCTACTTGCTCGCATTCCCTGCTCGGAGCAGAGCGCAGCGTTTGGGGTGCCCGAAACCGAGGGGCTACCAGCCCCTCGGGTTAGGAGGAACGCGGTCGAAGGCCACGACAAGAGCCGAGAGGAGCTGAGACTTGCTTCTGAGCTCGGGAGGACGGGACTGACACATCAGTCTTTTTCGGGAAACGCCAGCTTGCTCTTCTCCCAATTAACGTTTAGATAGTGGGGTGTAATTATATTTCTACGTATCGGAAACCGGAATGGATGTTAGACAACTTACCCTGAGCCTGGGTTACTCTTCAGGTCCCACACCTCTGTGAATTTGGGGAGGGGGATTCGATTACTTGGTGTCTGGGTATTCTATGCATATAATGTGCACAGCGCGTAAAACATTAAGCGCAGGGCGGATGTCCGAAGTCTGTGTTTTAACAGAACTCCAAGAGGGGGAAAAACAACTTAATGTTTTGTATTAAGTGCCAAGATTTCAACTGTGCAAAACAGCCCGGAGAACAGCTGTTGTCAGAGAACCTTTAGCGCACCACACGAACACGTCGCTCGCCTCTTAGTTTAGCGGCTCCAGAAGTTTTCCAGCCCAGCCTCCTGTAACCGCGCTAGAGGTGCTTCTGCTGACCCGCCAGGGCTGGGGGTAGACCCGGGTCGACACGCAGGCAAGACCGGGCGGGGGGCGGCGGCCCGCGCAGGGGTGGGAGCGGCCTTGAGCTCTGGAGCTTGGGGATCCCAGCCTGAAAGCCGGCCAAACCCGAGGAGCGACAGCTGTCGCTTACATTTTCTCTCTAGGCAGTGACAGTTCAATTTCCACGCTCCCGGGGCTAATAATAGCGCGATTAGCGAGTGACCTGCAGAGACAGGGTTTTATGAATTCTCCGTGTTCTTGCGGCCCGTTACGGAATTTGGGTTTAGTGCTGGGGAATTATTTTTATTAGTCGATGAAAAGAAAATTAAAAGGAGATTTATTTCGTCCATCCGAGTCTTTCTCTGTATCTGGATGCGGCCGCAGGTCCACGCGGACCCTTGAGTGGGTAGTCCAGGAAGGAACCCACGGCAAGTGTCTTTCCCTTCTTTGGCCAGACCCTATTTCCTCACCTAATTTATCTGTTGTCAAAATCCCACTAGTGCCTTCATAGGGTCAGTGGAAGTTCTTGTAGGCCCAATGACAACTTGCGATTGGGGAGATTTTTATTTTCCCGACAGTAGAAGCAGCAGAAGTTATTTAACTGCGCATGGCAGCCGTCCTGTCCGCGGAAACTTTACTCTTGGGAGTTCCCAGGTCGCGCCGAGCCGGTTTAAGGTCTTACGTTAAAAAAGGCCAACATGTGGGGTCATAAAGAGGGACTCAGTTTTCTCTTTCGCTGTTTTTCTTTTCTTAGTTGGAAGTGAGAAAAGTGAGGCGATCTTCGCAAAGAGATCCTTGGAAGGGGATGGACCTGGGGAACTGGTTTCCAGAATTCCTCTAGCCCCGGCGGGAAGGGGGTGGGGTGGAAGACCTGTTATAGAACTTTATGTAACAGAGTACAGTTGGTTAGTTCCCGTTACTTTATTACTTCTTAAAAAAGGAAAAAAGATGAGCGTTTGGACTGGAGAAAACGAAATATATTTGTGGGCAAGGGTCCAGGGAGAGGAAGAAGCTAAAGGCGGGAGCACTGGCGGGCTTTCTGCAGAGCCGGGCTACAGGCCGGGCCAGGCTGGTCTAGGGCCTAGGGGATCTTCCGGTTGGAGCCTGGGCAGTGGCTAAGCCTTTCTTATGATCTGGGAGTAGGAAGAGAAAAAAATCTTTCAGAACAAGGGATCCTTCGCCTGGAGGTGCAGCTTTCTGGGGAGCAGAGGAGGCAGAGTTGCTGGCACTGGACTACCAGTTTGGGGACCTTTCCAGGCCTTTCTTCTCGCCTCTAACTTAGCACCCAAGCAGACACACTCAGGGCCACATTCACAGATGTGTATATGGAGGAGTTGTAGTGTAGGGGACCCATCCTGTCTGGGGCAGCGACTCTGCCCTTCTGGGCCTCACAATTCGATTTAATGTCTTCTCCCTTTTCGGGTGGTGGAGGGGTTTTGCGTGGCTGGCCGGCCTTAGGCCCATAACCAGGCAGGAGCAGGAAAAAACAAAAACAATAAAAACAAAACTGCCACCGGGCTGGGGAAGGATTAAACACAAACAGGCGACACCCGGTTAGAGCAACTGTATTTACTATTTTCTTCTCTCTCTGATGGTACCGCCGTTTTCCGCCCGCCCTTTCCAAGCCTGAAACCTCCAGGACCCTCAAATACCCCAAGGCTCAGACTGCAATGCCTAACTTTAATTCAAAGACGCGGCCTTTTTCTTTCCGCGTCTGAACTGAGCTGGCTTTAGTTGGCGCCCGAGCACCCGCAGCCTGGGGCGCCAACCTGTAGCCGCGGGGACCAGCCCAGCTTGCTTGCGCGCAGTAGGCACTCGCCGTTAGAGGACACAGTATGTATTTCAAAATTTCCACCGAGCCTGATGCCCCGACCGACCCAAGGCCGTTCAGGCTTCGGAGGGGGCTTATGAGTACTCGCCACTCTCACACCCGCGCCTGCACTTCTGTCTTCTGGAGAAGCCGCTGGGATTCAGCTGCCACAAGCCCGGAGAGGGTCTCAAGACCAGTTTGAGAGGAAACTGGCTCCCAAGTCGGCTCGCCTCCGCCTCTCGCTAAGCAGCAACAGGAAACTTTGAGCCAGGATCGGCCCGGAACAGCTGCTGCGGCTGCGGCCTTGGGAGTATATTTCGGGCGTGCGGCGGCGCCATCTGCGCCGGGACCCCACTCAGGTTTGGGGTCCACCCAAGGTCCCCGATTCTCGTTTGGGCCTTTCCCGCTCGAATCTTCCAGCTTAGTGTGGCCGAGGCCGGGTCTCCTGCGGAGCGAAATAATTCAAACCTTCTGCGGAGGGATTTCCCCTTCAGAGCTCGCAGGCCTGAGCTTTGCAGCAGAGGCCCTAGCTCGCTCGGAGGCCCGGGAGGTGGCAACGCACGCGGGTGGACGTGCATGGGCAGGCACACTCTGGGACACGCAGGCGGATCGGCCTTCCGCGCGCACGTGCACACGCGCAGGCTCCAGCATTCTCTCATTCACCCACCCGCACAAACCCTAGTGAAAAAAAGACCGAAGGAGTCCAGGTCCAGGCTGCAACCCCAGCTGCACCAAGAGCACTTTTCGTCCTCTGAGTTACCGAGATCAACTGGTCCCAAGAGTTAATCCGCCAGTTTATTTGTTTGCTCAGAGTAAAACGCTTGAGATTTTAATCCTGACATTACCTCTTTACCCACCCCGTTCCCAATAGGGAAACTGCGTGAAACGGAGGAAGTGACTCTTCACTGACGTTTAATCAAGGATAAAGAGCGATGGGTTAGAAGCCAGCGGAGAGAATGTGCTGGAGCATCAGCCAGGGCACAGGCCAGGGCTCCGACTGCAGGAACAAGGTGTGTGGCTCCCTAGGCAGTGCGCCCAAGGGTCTGCCTGGGGTAGAGGCGTGGGCGAGGAACCCCTAGTTCCTCAGAGCTGCGTGCCCGCTGCACCCACCGATGAGCCACGTGCGGGCCCTGTAGGTCATAGGCAAAGCTTGGGCCTGTCAGGTCAAAAACCGTCTTCCGCAGAGCCCACCCCTTTGTAAACGACCTTGTGTGAAGGAGAAGCGAGGTAAGGACTGAAGTTGTCATCTGAGGGTAGATTGTTCTCTGGGGAACAACTGCCAAGGCTTTTCGGTACTGGGGATTGAACTCAGGGGCATTTTACCTCCGAGCTACACTTCCAGCCCTATTTTTTATTCTTTATTTTGAAACAGGGTCTCACTAAGTTGCCGAGTGCCTCACTAGGTAGCTAGGCTGGCCGCGACCCCGGATCCTCCCAAATGCTGGGATTACAAGCGTGCGCCACCACGCCCGGCTCTGCCAAGGCATTTTTGGAGTGGTGGTCAGACCAGGGCTAAAGCAGACAAGCTCTGGACGGAATGAGCTACCAGAGCGCGCTGCTGAAGGCTCCAGGCAGTGGGGAGCAGCTTTTGGAGACTTTTCAAAATAAGACGCTGGCCTCGGGGCTGGGACACTGTAGAAGTCAGTGGGAAACGAGAAGTAATTCTAGCCCGCTCTATCTCAAAGAAATGGCGACAGCAAACTGCTCGCGGACAGTGGGGCGGGATAGAGGATGGGGAAAAGTCAGATGCCCACAGTCTGGGCTGTGATGGGAAGGAAGCTAGAGTGTGTTGTGGTTTGCACCTTCGAAGGTGCCCCTCCCCCGCCGCCCCACGCTCTGGAAGCCAGCGCGGTGAGGCCTTTAGAACCACAAAGGAGCGTGTGCGTGTGCGTGTGCGTGTGCTGGGAAGCGAGTCTCACCCTTAGCTAACCTGGGGTTAAGGGGAGCCCCTCGCCCGCCCACTTTGCGTTTCGGAGACCTTTCCGATTCCTCGCCCCCCCCCCCCCCATTTCTCGCTCAACACAAACCTAATGGGTGGCAAAGGCTCTCCTAGGCCAGCTGCACGCAGCCCCTGGCGCGGTAGTTCTGAATTTGGGTCCTCTGCGCCCCATCCAACGCTATTTCTTACTGAACACTATTTTTGGACTTCCGGTAGGGCACTTGGGTTTACTGATCTTATAGACGAAATTCCCAGAAGGAAGAGCTCACCGGGCGACATTTATGAAAGGGGGAAGAATTACATTAAGGTGGAGTTCGGACTGAAATTATATTGACACAGGTCCGCTGCCGGTTTTTCCGGACATCCCCACATCCCCTACTAACGACCTCAAATGTGACCAAAATTTTTAATTATAAAAAGTTATATGTATATATGTATGTATTTTATACGTACAGCATATGAGGATCCAGTGAGGAATGGAAGTGTCTAACCTGAGGGCCCAAGCTAAACATATCGGGTACCCGTGGTTTTTGTTCTCCATATCTGTGTAATTTCCTTTAAGTGTGTGTGCGCGGACTCAAACGTAAAGCAGGCAAGTCCTTCATCGTTAGTCCTTCATATTGAGCCGCAAGGAGAGAAACACAAATAAATTTTGGCTCAGAAGACCTAAACTTTTTTTTTTAAATCCAAGTCTTTCCCAGGGCGTTTGTTGATATTATTAAAGAGCAGAATATTCCTGACCCATCTTAATCATTCCTTTGGAAATTTTTAATATTTTAATATTGGAAATACTGATTGCAGATTCTGGTAGAACTTTATTTCTTATACAGTTGGAGAAAAGTAATATCTGCGAGAGAATTCCTTCTGATGGTGGCTTCAAATTAATTAAATTAAAAAAAAAAAGGGAAAAGAGCAAAGTTGACTTGTGCAAATTCCTCAGGTACAAAGAGCAGACTGGCATGTAACTTTCATTTCTGAAAATGCAAAAATCTATTTGATGATTTTTCTGGAGGTAAAGCTGGTTATTGCTTTCCTCTTCTGGAAAGATTGAATTTCTCAATAGGAGACACCATATAAGCAGCTTTCCCATGTGAGGTTTAAGTTTTGACCTTTGGGGATACTTTTCACAAAAGGAAAAAATAGGGAACTGTTAGAATGTGGAATCTCTTCCTTTCTTTCATGCAGTTTATTTTTGGCTTTGTATTTGCTGGTTTCTTGTAAGCCTGGGATTTTATATGTGCATATGTGCGTGATGGAGATACTCAGGGGTCTGCACTGGGAACAGCAATTAGCAAATTTATAAATCAGGGTCTGTTTACACTTCTTTGGGGGAAGGATAATCATTAGTTAATTTAAGTGAGGCCCTTGCTCTATGTGTCTAGGTGGAAAATGAGACTTAGCAGGGAGGACCTGCTGTGAAATAGAAAGAGATGGGGAATTTAAGCAACTGGTGAGGACTAATCAACATTTATTCAGGGCCGTTAATGGCTTCACTTTGGGGCAGGATATTTTGCTGACTACATACTGGTGATGAGCTTTTGATACTAAAAGTGAGAACAGGCCTTGTGACTACTACTTTTTATTCTATACTTTAAAAACCTAGCCAATACCTAGTTTTGTTCTTTACAGATAAATATATAAAAAAGTATATGTACAAGTGTCTGTGCTTATACACAAATTTACAGATTTTAACACCACACCATCAGGATGCTGAATCCACATCAAAACATGGTTTCTGAGTGGGATGGATATATATGTATATGTGTATATATATATGTGTATATATAGCTATTATTTCAAGAAGCGACTGTGTGTGTGTGTGTGTGTGTGTGTGTGTGTGTGTGTGTGTGTTCAGTAAATACATTGGAAACACATAAAATCTGGGAGGTCACAAGGTTTGTTACCTTTGGAATCATTTAAAATTTTTAGAAAATCCCAGATTTGAACTTTCATACCGTTCTTATTTAACTCTTAGATTTTGACCAAAGTCCAAGAGAAAACACTGGAAAATAAGACTATAGAGAGCTTATTTAGACGAAAAGAGACTGTGAAAAATTTTCCTAACTAAATTAAGCATGTAATTTTGTGAATAATGCTATCTTTATTTTGGATGGACAGATGCTGCTTTTAATTTGGAAGAGTAATTTCATCTTCTCCCATATGCGAAGTAAGCGGAATAGCTAAGAGAAATCTGGATAATAATAATGTTTATAAAATATTGAGAGAAACATTGCAATGTGGGGAAATTAGTTTAAAAACATAAGAAATACATGTACCAACTCTCCCCCATTTGTCTTACATTTTCTACAACATAGTTGCAGAGGCTAAAATTAGCTGTTCCCAGAAAGCCATCATACAGTTTTATAAGATGAAAAAAGAAAAAAAAAAAAAAACCAAATAACTAGTATCACAGTAGAGTTCCTATTAAAACGGAGTATTAGAGGTCATTATTATATATTTCACTGAAGCCTTAGAATTTTAATGCCTTTTTAAGTCAACTGGGTGAACCGATCAACTGGGTGAACCGATCAACTGGGTGAACCGACTTTCTTAACCCTATCATTACCCCTTCTTCCCACAGCTAGGAACTTGGTTAAAGCTTCAGGGGATCGGGAAGCAGTTAGCTCTCTTTACTTTCTCCTTCCCAACCTTTTCCACACATACTGAAAGTGTCTTCTCCACACCCTCTTCAAAAGCTTTCTGAGGACATTTCACCTTGGAAGGAACTGGGACACCCTTCCTATGAACCCATTCCTGGGGCGGGGAGGGGAGCGGTTTTGGTGACCTTCCCTAGTCAGAACAGGTTGATGGCCGCGTCTGTCCACTCTCAGCCCCTTTCTTGGGCCTCACTCGCGCCAAAGGGCAGAGATGGCTGGTCCGGCTGCCCGCTGTTGGAAGCCTGGCCTCGGCTCCCCCGCCGCGGGTCCCTTCACTCTCGCCCCAGCTCCGTTCTGCGCCCGCGACTTTGCTGGCTGCGTGTGCTCGGGGTTGCAGCAGAGTCTTTGAAACCAGGGAGTCCGGAATCCTGAGGGACGGTCCTGGGGAAATGTGGGGATTCTGGGGTAACTGGTGAAGCCTTGGTAAAAGACATCCCCCAAACAATCAGACCCCCCAAAACAAAACAAAAAAACAAAAACCCCCCAAACCCCAAAACGGAACCCAAGGGTCTTACACCTCACGCCCTGAGGGGAATTTGAGTTTTGCTTTCATCAAGCTGAACAAATTTCCGAGGAATCAAACTGACTTCAAACATTAGCAATTAGAAACCAAGAATCCCTCAGCCCGCAGAACTTTTAATCTCTAACCGTTTCCAAATGGGTAATTCTAGGGTCAGTAAATTTTGTAGCCAGTCAGTTAAAAAGGAAAGTCATCCTGCGGATTCTGAATTGCCTAGGAGGATGCTTTAAGGTAGAGATGCTGGTCCAGAACCCGGAATTAGTCTATGGAGACAAAGGGATAGTAAGAAATTGTCTGTCCTTCAAGCTATCCTTGAGAATGAGAAACAATGAAGCAAAACCACGAACTTTACAGAGTAGAATACAGTGACTACTAGTCACTGTGAAATGATGAGGTTCTGAAATTCTGCAAGAACCTGGAGGAGCTCAGCTCAGTGGGCCTTCAGGGAAGTCTTGGCTCCAAAGCTTCAATCTCATCAGACAACAGGACCCAAATTGTAGGTGGATCGGTGACTAGAGTGGTTCAGAACATCCATTCTTGCTCCTGAAAAATAATTAACTGATTTTCACAGTGGGGAGGGAGGCAACTGTTTGCAGCAATAAGTGTGAGTTCAAGTTTCCTTAAGTCAGAAGCTTAATTAATGTGATTCTTTTTTTATCAGCAAAGGGAGGGAAGGACTACACCTATGCACTATTTAGAAAAAGGGGGTATGTAGGAAATTAAAGGTAGAAAGGAACTTGCAAACTAGCAAGGTAGCTCACACCTGTAATCCTAGTAGTTGGGGAGCTGAGACAGGAGGGTCACAGGTTCAAAGTCAGCCTCAGCAACTTAGTGAGACCCTGTCTCAAAATTTAAAAAATTGAAAAGGGCTGGGGATGTTCAGCACCGTTGGGATCAATCCTCAGTACCCCACCCCTCCCCGCCCTCCCACCACATAAATAAAGAAGCTTGCAGAGGAAGACTGAGTAGTAAAACATTTCAGAAACTTTAGTTGCTTATGCTGATATCTATGAATCTTCGCTATCTGACAAAGCTTTCAACACAGACCCTTGGATTCTGTTATGTCCATGAATTATGGTAAAAAGAGAGGGCTGGATTAGTTTAAATAAGGAGACCTAGATTCTAGTGCTAGCTTCATCGTTAATGTTGAAACCAGTCATATAAAGGCAGACATATTATAGTATTGAAAAATGTTTTAAAGTTGTTACATACTGACTGGGCCTCCTCAATTCCAGGTTTGCGAGAAGGAGCTGGACTCAAATGAAAACTGAGGCCCCTTTAGCTGCTACAAGATTTCCCATCCTGTTAACTTTTGTTTTGTTTTTGGAATATTTACATTTTCTCCTAATGTACTTTGACCATCTCTTGACCCATTCCTACCTTGTTTGGAATGAGGGAAGTTTTACTATAATTGTGGAAAGTAGCATTGATAGCAACATAAGACCAAAGAATCGTTTTTTTCAGAGCTAAAATCAAGAGCTTTCATAAAGCTCTTGAAAAAGATTTATATTAATATCACATGTTCAGAAAGTCCTAGATCAGTGATTTCCAGTCCTTTGTGTTTGATGTAACCTATTGTTGCCTGTGTGACTGAGGCTGAAAGGCTTCTGTAGTATTAATGAAAGTAAATGTAAGGTATTTGTGCTCTGACCATCTTCTGTGCCCTTCCCAGAAAGAATAGGGAAAAGGGTGGATTTGAAGAATGAGGATTGAGAAAAACAACTTTATCATGAGCGAACTGGATTGGTGGGCCCCAAAGACAAATCAGTTGTTCCCCGTCACTATCAGAACCTGATGGAAAGCACTAGTAACTATTTTCCATGTCTAGTCTGCTAAGCCGAGATCTTGATCTGGCAGAGACGTGAGAATGCTAAAAGGATGACTTAGTAACAGGCAAAACGCTTGTCAACAAGCTAGATCAGAAGAGAGCTTAGCATTCAAGACCTCTATTCATAGCAGCTGAACTCGAGGGCAGGGTCAGATGCAAACGGAGCCTAGTGCACACCTAAGAGGGTTTCTCAAGTTTCCATCTTGTGAGGTTTTATTTCCTTGCAGACTTCTACAGCTGGGTCAAACTCTGTGGATGGTTCCCCACCCTCATTTGATGCCCCCCATTTTGCACAGCCCCTGTGCTGTGCTTGTTTCTAGAGTTGGGGACTGTGTGGATTCACTAGTAGTCTTCTCACTAAGACCCTACAAATGACTGTGGACTGTCTCCAGTGCTCTTGTCTCTCCAGACCTTAGCACAGGTGGCTGGCACACAGGAAGCATTTAGTAAATAATAAAAAGCATAATGAGCCGGGTGTGGTGGCGCACGCTTGTAATCCCAGCATTCGGGAGGCTGAGACCGGAGGATCCGGGTTCGAGGCCAGCCTCAGCTACCTAGTGAGGCACTCCGCAACTTAGTGAGACCCGGTTTCAAAATAAAGAATAAAAAATAGGGCTGGGGATGTAGCTCAGAGGTAGAACGCCCCCAAGTTCAATCCCCAGTACCGCAAAAAAAAAAAAAAAAGCATAATGATAATGAAGGCAAAGTATGAAAAATAGAAACAAATAGCAACAGTCATTGAACATGTACCAGCCATTGTGCTAAGCTTATTTATATATACACACATACATGTTCACAACATGCATATAATATACACATATATTCATCCCAATTAATAATATATGTCAAAACACTCTAGGATACAGTTATTATTATCATTGTTATTATTATTATTATTATTATTATTATTATTATTATTATTATTATTTTGTGTTACTGGGGATTGAACCCAGAGATATTTTTACCTCTAAGCTACACCCCTAGCCTGATTTTTATTTCTTATTTGAAAACAGTCTCACTAGGTTGCTGAGGGCCTCTCTAAGTTGCTGAGGCTGACCTTGAGCCTGTGATCCTCCTTTCTCAGCCTCCCAAGTACTGAGATTACAGATGTGCAATACTATACCTGGCTATTTTTTTTTTGTTTTGAACCTGTGATTCTCCTATCTCCCCCTCCCAAGTACTGGGATTACAGGCGGGTGGAAACATACCTGGCTATCCTTATTATCTTATTATCATTTCAATACTGTATAATGGTTAAAAGCTCAGATTCTTGAGGTCAGATTGCTTGTGTCAGAGCACTGGTTCTAACACCTGGCAGTTGTATGACCTTGGGCAAATTGGTTAATCTCCTTTAATCCCACTTTCTGCATTTGCGAAATTGGGATAATAAATGTGTTAATCAAAGGGCTAATATGAGGGTCAAATACGATGGTGCACATGTAGGAAGAAAAGATTTAGCACAGTGCCTATTATTTCTATCAGTTAAATTAATGGTAATTACTAATCTTAGTGACTAGCTTGGGTAAGAAATAGTTGCAAATTATATAAGAAACCACTGCCCTTTCTCCCATTCTTTTGCTTTAAGTGGAATGTTTGGGACTTGGGGTGGGATCCTCACTCTGTTTAGAGCCTATGGTTAGAAACTGTATGGAATCTGAGTATGCATGGCTGGTAAGGTTTAATAGAACTGAGCGCTGCTGTTGCTATTCAAGATTGCACGAAAGCAAAAGGCCAGCACCCGAATGAGCACCGGAGGGAAGGGGAGGGTCTCCAAGGTGGGATGATGGTGAGCATGCAGTAGGAGGAGGGGGTGGGCAAGAGGTAGGGCTGGGGAGACTCAGCTTTACTAACTCCCCAGGAAGAACAGAGATGCCTTCCTGAAGGTAGGAAAGTCAAATGACACAAGTTGGTTTTTCTTTGATTAGCTACTGGTGTTTCTACCTGGAGCCCAGAAATCCTCAAAAAGTCACGTTTTGTCTGATACAAAATAGGAAGATTTATTCTTTCTAAAGGTTTATTCTGGGGATCCTGGAATTCTGGGCAAAATGAACCAGTTGTACCAACCAGTTGAATTTGCGGTGAGGGATTAGTGCTTGTTGCATTTGAGTTAAGAAAGAAAAGGGGAAGGGTGCAGGGAGAGGAGAGAAAGTAAATGAGCAAAGTGATTAAAGGTAAACCTATAACTAAGCTGAATATGAGGGAAGAGACTGAGGAATCTTTTTAAAGAGAAACGGCCTTGTGTTAGAACCCACACCTGGTTGCTCTGGTTTGCCCAGCCTGGATTTGATTATTTATTTATTTATTTATTTATTAAAAACAAGAACAAGCCAGGCGTGGTGGAGCATGCTTGTAATTCCAGCATTTGGGAGACTACCAGAGGATCCAGGTTCGTGGCCAGTCTCAGCTACCTAGTTAGGCACTCTGCAACTTAGTGAGACCCCGTTTCAAAATAAAGAATAAAAAATAGTGGGCTGGGGGTACAGCTTCGAGGTAGAATGCCCCTGAGTTCAATCCCCAGTACCTAAAAAAAAAAAAAAAAAAGAAAAAAAACCAAAACCAAAACCAAACAAACAAACAAAAAACAAGAACAAACACAACTCATTAAACCCTAGACTTTGTTTATTTTGTTTATAGAGTTTGCTGGCAGCAGAGGGAGAAGGTAGCTTTCTTGGGGAAGGAGAAGAGAGAAGTTTCCTTTCCTGCAGTCCAAGCCCTTCACAAGGTCTCAGTCCCTGAGCTTCTAGACAAAGGAGCTGCCCTTTTCCACTGGAACCCAGGTCTCTGTCTCCAAAGTAGACTCTATGTCCCACATTTTATCTCCAGGACAGATGTTCCCATACATTTCCGCATCATTGCAGCTTGGTATTCACAACTCTAACCAACAATAGCTTTCATGGACGAGGGCATGCTGTATGCCCAACACGATACTGTTGGTTTTGTTGACACTCTCATTACATTCACCCAGTAGTTCTTGGAGGGATGCATTTGTTTTCCTATTTTACAGAGAAGGAAATTGAGGTTCAACAGATTCAATAACTTACCCTCAATCACCCAGCTCCAGTCCATTTTAAGTGACCTAGCCAGAATTAAAATCTAGCCCTGGGTGACTCCAATATTCCTAACCACTAGACTAAATTTCCTCCCCTGCACATGGCTTTTAAGTGCTCTAGGAAGAATGTTTTCTGGATGAAAATTTATGCTAGCTGCCTATGTTGTCCCCAAAACAGAAATTGTTAAATAAAAAATGAGACTTTACTTACAGTTTATAGGTTTCTACAGTTTTCTTTGTTATTAGTAGTTCCTCTAGTCTTAAAAAGACTTCTCCATACCTACTAGTAAAGGGCATCATGTGACAGAGGTATGGGGCTGAATTGTGTGTGTGTGTGTGTGACACTGGGGATTGAACCCAGGGTCATTCTACCTCTGAGCTATGCTCCCAGCCCTATTTTATTTTTATTTTGAAACAGGGTCTTGCTGGGTTAATGAGAGTCTCACTATTTGCTGAGGCTGTCCTTGAACCTTTGATCCTCCTGTCTCAGCCTCCCAAGTACTGGGATTACAAGTATGCACCACCATGTCTGGCCCTGGGGGTTGAATTTTGAAGCCATGGTCTTTGGAATAAGACATGTACAGCCTTCCTAATGTGACCTACTTTTCTTTGACTCTAATGGGTAGAAATCTCTGTCTGAAGGACAGTGGCTACATATTGAATGTGACCTTCTCATCCTAAATCCCCTCATATAGTGAAGGGGACATTTTAAGTGCTATTTTACCCATTCTCTCCTCCATTGGTAATTGATTCAAAATGGAATAGCTTAGAAACATATCAGTTGCAGTGACTGGCAATTCGTGCATTTCTAAGTACTGTTGATTTTTTTTTTTTTTTCGAACTTAGCAATCACAGCTGAAATCCCTTTGCCATGGATTGAATTTACAAAGGAAGAGATTCTGATTTCCACAGTGGCTTCCTTTTAATGCCCGAGGATTAGGAAACCGCCTTGAGGACCCACGGCGAGTCCACCCGTTCTTGGGGTAGCGGCTTTGCCTTTAACCTCTGAGTGGCTGCTCACATTCATTTATGTTTAACAGCTCTATTTGGAGCAGCCTTGTCTGGTGTCGGACGAGTTATTTGCAGAAATCTCTCATTCTGATAAACACTCCCTGGGTTCCTCCATTCCTCTTCTAGCTCTGTAAATGCACAAGATGCCAGCACTGGGTTTCAGAGAACTTAACAGTAGGTTTCTTTTCTTTTCTTTCTTTCTTTTTTTTTTTTTTTGTCCACCTGTTCACTGTCTTTCCATCGCTTTTCCTCCCACTCCAAGTACCCTTTCTCTCTTAGGAAGTCTGATGTCTCCAACAGGGATTTAGAGAAAATCTACCCTCTCTACTCCCAATTTCCATGTATAGACTTTTTTTTACCATTAATGCATTTCTTGGCTGTTTAATTGTATAGTGTGTTAAATTCCTGTCTGTTGTGCCCAATGGCAGAAAAGTGCCTCTTAGGAGCTAAAAGGAGAAAGATATAAAGTCTATCTCTGTTTTAAAGCTTTGCTCTCTCCCACTGCCAGCCCCACTCTGTGCAGGCGACTGATTGATGGGATTCGATACGCTCTTGTAGCTACAGAAGCATAGGAATCTCTGGGCCCATTTCCTTTCCCAAGGAACTCAGATGGAGCCAGACTCTTGAAATATAGAGTGTGGAGGAGGATGAGATGAATGCGCAATCTTGGGTGATTTACTGGATCTCATCCATGAGATCTGTCCAATTAGAAATGTAGATTCTGCAAGATGTGCAGCCGGCTAGGCTTGGCAATTTCATTTTTTCCTCCAGCATTCAGAGCACTAGTTGCATGACCAGCATTCATCCTGGGAACATTAGATCCCATCTGGTGCAACTGTGCATTACCCAGATTAGACTGTGACCTCACAGAGATTTAAGGCATCACAGAGATTCAGACTGGGTGGTAGGTACCACAGGGGGCGCTTTCTACAGCACAGGCCAATCTGACTGCCTCAGTGTGTGTGTGTGTGTGTGTGTGTGTGTGTGTGTGTGTGTGTGTGTGTGTATGTGTGTGTGTGAGTGTGTAGCCAAAGGCGGGGCAGTGATGAGGGGTGTTATGGAGAGTTGGGTGTAACAGCTCCCCAGCCTGCGTGGGTGAATTGGTTCCGGATGTTAACATTTTTTCCTTGGGGCTTGACTACATTCTTCTTTTTCTTTGCCTGTCTGTTTTCCTACCCAAATTGTTAGGCCTCCACAGCTGTGTGGCTCATTGGTCATGAGGAATGGGGAGTGAAAAGATCTGCTTTCTTGCAAGGGCAATTTTGGGGCACATGTGTAGTTACAGGCTTGTGAGAGGTTTTCATGCTGCATCTTTTCTGGCTCGTGAGGCCTTTTCTGTCCTTTGTCTTGTCAGCCGAGGATAAGCCCTGTAGCACATTTGATGGCCTCTGTTCAGAGATAAGTATGATATGTTCTAGAAAGCAGATAGCCCATCATATCCTAGAAGAAGAAGAGGAAGAAGAAGAAGAAGAAGAAGAAGAAGAAGAAGAAGAAGAAGAAGAAGAAGCTGAAGCTGGTGGGTGTGAGAAGCCAAGACAGAGTACAGAGATCAAAGAGGCAGCATTGCATAGTGCAGAAGTATGGGGTCTAGGGGCTAGGCGGACCGTATTTGAGTGTGTGACTTTGGTCGAGTGACTCAGCCACTCTGTGCCTCTGTTGTGGACGTGTACAGTGAGGGCACTAACGCCTGCTGCAGGGCTGTTGTGAGAATTAAGTGAGATAAATGGAAAGTGCTTGGCACAGTGCCTGGTGCATAGAGTGTGCTTAGTATCGCCATCTGGTTCCCTTGTTCCTAAGGATACTTTTGGTGAACAGAGAAAACTCAGAAACTCTCCAGTGTTTTTATGAGAAACTGTTAGGAGAGTGTTGGGCATGGGATTGCTCCCAATCACCCTCTTTCCGCATCTGCGCTGCTGCTCTGTTCATGCCCATCTGTCCTGCAGGCTGTTCTTCTTCCTCCATCCCGGTTTCCTCTGTTGCTTCTGTTGAGGCACTTTTCTTCCTGTTGCTCCCCTAGAATGCTTTCTGAAGAAAGTTCGTGCTATTTTCAACACACATCATAAGCACTCACAATATTAGGAATATTCCAAAATGGAGAGGGACCAGTTGATGAAAATGTTAATGAACATGGTGTTCAAATTTAGACATGCAATGGCTTCAGAAAATTGCACATGTTCACACAGAGCCCACAGGTTGGGGTCTTATCCTCATGGAGAAAAGTTCTCAGATGCTAGTCACTTTTTATTTACTTGGAGTCGGGTATGGGGAGCTCCTCTCTTCTGGGGGTTGGGGAATACTGGAGATTGAACCCAGGGGTATTCTACCTCCATGCTATACCTGAGAACTTCTAGTTTTTATCTTATAAAATTAAAGGGGAGCCAGGTGTGGTGGCTCATGCTTGTAATCCCAGCATTTGGGAGGTTGAGACTAGAGGATCCAGGTTAGAGGCCAGCCTCAGCTACCTAGTGAGGCCCTCCACTCCACAACTTAGTGAGACCCTGTTTCAAAGTAAAGAATAAAAAATAGGGCTGGGGGTATAACTCAGAGGTAGAATGCCCCTGAGTTCAATCCCCAGTACTGCAAAAAAAAAAAAATTAAAGGGGGTCAGGCAGGGGAAATCTGGGGATTGAACACAGGGAAATCTACTTCTGAGCTATATCCCTAGTCCTTTTAATTTTTTATTTTGAAACAGGGTTTCACTAAGTTGCTGAAGGACTTGATAAATTGCTGAGGCTGGCCTAGAACCTGCAATCCTCCTGTCTCAGCCTCCCAAGTACTGGGATTACAGGCATGAGCCACCATGTCTAGCTTTACTTTTTTTTAATTGGTATTGAGGATTTAACTCAGAGGCATTCTTCCTTCAAGCTAAACCCCTAATCCTTTTATTCTGAAACAGGGTCTCACTAAGTTGCTGAGGCTATTCTCGAACCCACGATCTTCCTAGGATTAAGGTATGTGCCACTGTGCCTGACTTGGGGAGCTCTCTTTTAGGGGCCTCTCTGTATCAAAATGAGACCAGAGTACATAAGGGAGTCCCAGCCTGGTAATCTGCAATTCTCAAGGGTATAGTCAAAATTGTACAAATGCTGTGGTACCCTTTTGGCTACTGTCATTACAAAATTTCTCTTATGGGGAGACACTTAATTACTAGTCTGATTAAATCATTTCTGAGCAAGGCTGTGTTTCTACCTTTGTCTTCATGGAATAAAAACAAGTTCCACAATACAGACCAACTTGTTCTTTCCTTGGCAAAATACACAACTGTTTTTTTTTCGGTACTGGGGATTGAACTCATGGGCATTCTACCTCCAAGCTACACCCCCAGTCCTATTTTTTATTCTTTATTTTGAAACAGGGTCTCACTAAGTTGCGGAGGGCCTCACTAAGTAGCTGAGGTTGGTTGTGAACCCAGATCCTCTAGTCTCAGTCTCCCAAATGCTGGGATTACAAGCATGCACCACCACGCCCGG
>PVLC010031339.1:0-18658 GCA_004027655.1 Graphiurus murinus
TAATATAAAAATATAATTACATATTTACATATTACATAATCTACATATCATTGAACAAGTATTTGTGTAGATAAATACCTCTAAAATTTTAATTGCTTGAAACAGAACATGAACAATTTTAAATTTTGAAAGCTATAACCTGTGTGTGCAAATGTGTAAATTATTCATATCTTTTGTCCATTTTTGGTAGGATTTTTATGTAATTATTTCCAGTCTTAGTATATGTGCTGCCAAAGCAAGTACTTTATGTAATTCCTACTTAGTTGTTTACACTATTATATATTAAAATATATTTAAGATCTTTCAGAGATTTCTATTTTGGTTTTCCACTTTATTTAGGAAGTATTTTGCACTCAGAATTTTTTATGTAGTTAAATTTAGTATTTGTTTTGTTTACAGAGTCTTGTTTTCACGTCCTGTTTAAAAAGAGTTATGCATTTCAAGATTCTAAACTTACTATGTAGTCTTTTAGTATTTTAGAGTGTTTCTTTATTTTACTTTCACTTTGGATTGATATCAATAAATTTTGCTGCAAGGTATGCAAAAGAAGGATAGCTTCTTTTTTTGGCAAATATCTAGCTAATGTTCTCAATTTTATTATTGTATAATCAATATTTTACTCACCAATTTAAACTAATGTAGTGGTATTCTTATTGTCGTAATATTTTCCATTTTTTCATGTCTTTATGCCAACCTATATTCTATGCGAATAAGAATTCTTAAAACAGTCTCACATTTGTCCAGAATAGCATGGTTGTGGACAGAAGCCAAGTTAATCCTCATAGCTTTCAGACTGACTTTGCCTTACTCTTCAGTGTTGCAAGGATCTAGTAAAACAATTGGTCCTATTTCTATGCAGGAATATGTCAATGTAGTGACCTTCCTCCACAAACAAATCTGTATAGTAAAAGTAGCATTTATGTCAATTAAGAAGAAATGGTCTGGGAGTATAGCCGAGTGGTAGAGTGTGTGGTTAGCATGTGCAAGACCCTAGGTTCAACCCTCGGCACCACCAGAAAAATAAATAAAAGAAGACAAAGACTTAAGAAAACACAAATTTATATTAGCTTTGAACATAGAAAGTTCCAAGGAAATAAATCTATGTCTCTGTTTTAAAAGATGTATTTGGGCCAATATTTCATTTATAGATCTGCATAAGCTACTTCAGGTTACTTTGAAGATGAAAACAACTAGCAGGTGGCTGAGAGGGTAATCTGCTTTCCTAAAAATTCTTTCTAGAGTTTCTCAGCACAAGTCTGGAAAAAGAAGTCCCCTAATTAGAGAGGAAGGCCATAAAACTAAGCCACACCAAAGTTCTATATTGTAAAATGGGAAATAAGTAACCATAATACTGTTGAAATCTGCCAATATCTTGCTGAAGATTTGTTTTACCAATTTTCTATTCTCATGTCTCTGTCCCTGTGGTGAAAAGAAAAGGACAAGTGTAAGTTATATCATGCCCTCATCTTTTTAGCAAGGTGATTTATGAGATTCTGTATTTACATCTAAATCCTCCATTCCCATTACAGCAAATAATATGTATGTACATACATACATACAAAACTCACCATCTTTTCAAGGACTGGCTGAAAGTTCATTCTTGTTTGATGCCTCATAATGTTACACATTAATCTCTCTTGGCCTTCACTACTATTTTTTTTTTTTTTTTTTTGCGGTACTGAGGATTGAACTAAGGGGCATTCTACCTCCGAACTACACCCCCAGTCCTATTTTTTATTCTTTATTTTGAAACAGGGTCTCACTAAGTTGCGGAGGACCTCACTAGGTAGCTGAGGCTGGCCGCAAACCTGCATCCTCTGGTCTTAGCCTCCCAAATGCTGGAATTACAAGCGTGCGCCACCACACCCAGCTTCATTGACTACTATTAATTCTTGGTTTGAACCCTTTCTTTTGTACTTCACATAATATTTTATTATTTTTTCTAGGTATTCATAATTCCCCTGCCTTTCATTTGCTGCAATTAATCAAGGACACAAGTGTGGTTCACATTTCTTGCTGTTGTTTTTAATGTGTAGTATGGAATCTTGAGATTTAAGATGATGAGCTACATTTTTGATGCACCTTATCTCAGCATTTCCAACTAATCAGAACCATTATCAGCTTACCACAACCCAATTGTCTTAGTCTTTGAATCTGTCTTATTTCAACAACATATGAGAATTGATGTCTTTAAGATTTGTTCTCAGACAAGCATATAAAATGGTACACGCTTTCTGTGTAAATTTATGTGGAAGAAATAAACCACAAGCCTGTAATTATTTCATTTCTAAAAAACTAGATATGGACATCAATGAATCATTTGTGAAGTAGAATGGCATTGCCCATTTATCGTTATTTTACTTAAAAGTTTGTTCATGACTTAATGAATACTGAATGTTAGGATTATTTTTCAGAGATTAGAGAGTCAGGACAAACACGATTAGTGGCTAGCAATTTAGTTTTTCATCAGTGCCTTGTGTTCTTCCTCATCCATCATAGATTTCATCTTTCTAATTCTTTCTGTCGGTAGAGCATTTGTATAGCTTTCTATTGAAGACAATAATTATCACTAATAATAATTTATGAGTTTTTTGAAACTTAGAATAGATAATAAGCTACTTTTCATGCATTACTTTGGTCTTTGGTATATTATTGGGTTTCAAGTTCTCAGAAGGAGCAAAAAAATTTGCATTTTTCTGGGGACAAACAGATAAACTGAGAAAATATTTTTCACCTTAATTTGTATAGTAATCCATTTTAGTGTCTGAAGTCTATATGTAAATTTAAGAATGACAATGCTTCAGAGGAGAGTTGTCTTGCAGCACAGCTTTGCTGTCAACCATTCTAGTTATTTGGAATGCCTGTCCTGACAAGCTGAGGAAGGAACCTTTTCTCATGGGGTAGTATTTCTCCTTCCCTGCGGGTTTAATTTGTTTCTGACTGAAAGAGAGCATCATGCTTTTGGCAGTGTGCAAATTAAAAATATTAATGAACTGAAGTAGAAAGTAAAAGAATTTTTTTTATTAAATCGCAATCAAAGTTTTTATTCATATCTCAGACTTGTCAGCCTGTCAGTGTGTCCCTAGGCTCAAGCAATAGGGAAGAAAATCTGAAGAATTTTATTTCTTTATGCTTATGATTATTGCTGATTTCTCTTAAAAATGGAAAATGTTATTTCCTTTTTTTGGTCCAAATGACTTCTATTTTTATGTTCACTAGTAAAATTAGAAGAAACAATTTTAATGGGTAGTATTTTCTGTTATTAATTTTACTTGGTGTCAAATGCTATCGAAACTCAAAATTAAATTCTGCAGATTAAAATCAATAAAAAGCATGTGTTATCTTTGTGTTTTGCTAATCTGGCACAAGATTTCACAATGCTATTGCAGGATTGAATGCTGAGGGAAAAATTATATACATTTATGCATCAAAATGATATTATTTGTTCAAAAGGAGTTCTTGGTTTTTTTCCAGTTTTATACCATTCTTATAGTTGAGTGTAGCATTTAGCTCAGAAATCATGCTATGATTCTGAACCAGATATGCCCAATTATTTAGGCATGTGAGTCCATCTCACTTGTGATCCACAATAAAAAAGCTGTTTTTTAATATCCACACTGTTAACATTTAAGTCTGTTTTGTATATTGTACAGTATTTAGCAGCATGCTCAATTTCTATCTACTACATGAAGTAGCAACCCACCAGTTAATCAAGTATCTCTAAGTTGGACATAGTAATGCATGCCAGGAATCCCAGTACTTGGGAGTCTGAGATAGAAGGATAGTAAGTTTGAAGTCAGCCTTTAGCAAAATAGAAAGATTCTCTTTAAAAATAAAAAAAAAAGGTTAGGATTATATGTTGGAAGTGGAATGTCCCTGGATTCAATCTGTAGTACAAACATATTTTTTTTTAAATATGTCTCTCTAGACTTTGTTAATATCACCACCTGGAGGATAAAATTTCCCTTTGTTGAGAAACACTGAACTATAAAGCCTTAACTCTCAGTATCTATTCATCACTGAGAATCATTAAAATAAGTAGTCTGTTATTTGGTATCTAATTTTAGTTTTTCTTGGTTTTATTGATATTTTTGTCAGAATTACATATTTATTTAATAATAGCTACAAAATAAATGGAACAAAGCATATGCATTATCAACTAATTATATCCATCTATATATATATATATATATATATATATATATAATCCATCTTATTAGTACCAGTTCATGATAATTAATATCAAATTATTATTCATCATACCTTGGATAGGTAACTTTTTGGATGCTCTCAGAAAAGAATAGTATAGTCTTTTTTAACATGAGAGAAATTTCAAACTGATAATGTGATTCAGTTAATATTTCCTTTTAGTAAATAAAATTTTACAATTTTCTTATGAATCTTTTAAATTAAAAAACTATTGGGAAAAAAACAAAATGGAAAAACTCACCAGAACTAATGATATAAAATTCTTAAATGTTGAAAGAATGACCTGAATTAAGAAGCAAACATTCAGATTCACTGAGTTGTCTTCCTAGAAAAAAAAAAAGATTCACTTAAATATCTGCCTTTCTTTATTTACCAAAAATTGAATTTTGTTATTGTGAGTCTAAATCTATAATAATTTTCCTAATCATCTTTCCCATTATAACTACTTTTTAGTGTGTAGAAATAAGACTTAAATTTTAGAGTTCTGGGTTCTTGCAGTCTTCTACTTAATAATTATGTAAATTAGCCAAATTACTTAGTATCATTTAGTTTTCATGAGAAAAAATGGAAAGTGACACAATATGTCCTTTTATTTACTTTATACTTTTGTAACAATGATCACATAAGACTAAGCTCTATAATATATTTACTGCACGATAAATTCAGTCACACTGACATGTTTCCTACTTAGTAAATTGGCATGGATGGCAGTGATGATAGGGACTTGTTCTAAACTTTTTCGCACAACAGGAAACAAAATCCACCTTGACAAAGCTTGTACTCATTGGGTATAATCATCATGATCACTTTCTATTGAACTACAGTTTATAAATAAATGGATAATTAATATCTATTCAATGGATTCATTTAAACAGGTTTCTGAACAAGCATATCCATCCATACATAAACATGGAGAAATCAACTTATAAAATATCTCTAAACCTCCAAAGTACTTCTACTTTATAAATGGTGATTACAGTACTCAGGTCAATAATACACAACAAACAGTCTTTTATTTTTGTCCCTTTAAAATTTGCTTAAATTTTTTCTTCTGGTAAGCAGAAATGATCTGCTACATTACCCAAATACCGTCTTTCTCTTTTAGAATGGCCAAATGTGAAATGTACTATTTAATAAAGCAGATGCAAAGCTCTGTAGTATGTATTAAGATAGATTGCTTATGTGAAATGGAAATGAACACCATAAATCAAAGTAGCTCATTATACATTTCTTGTTTTATAGTAATTTATCAGTTTTATTTTTAGTTTTATAATGTTCAGGTCTATAGTTTTCTACGTGTGACTTGGTCTTCTTATACAAATAGGTTGCTTTCAGGATTTTGCCACATGAGAAAAGCACACATACTATACTTTGTCATTACACATGAGAGAGATTATTGAAAAAGTTAAAGTCACACTAGTTTTGTGATGTCTTATAAAGAATATTTAGTAAAATAAATTATATTTTATAAACAATGAAAAAATGCTTCACAATTGACAAAATAAACTAAAAGACAAGCATAAACACAATAGGAAACCAGAAAATTGTAAAAGTATTAAACCTTAGTGACTAAACATATTTTTTAAAATATTATTCTGGTTCCATCCATTTCCTTGCAAATGACATGATTTTGTTCTTCTTTATGGCTGAGTAAAATTCCATTGTGTACATATCCCATAGTTTTGTAATCCATTCATTGGTTGATGGACATCTTGGCTGGTTCCATAGTTTGGCAATTGTGAATTGTAAGGCTATAAATATAGATATACATGCATTGGTCTGATACTTTGTTTTTCATTCTTTTGGGTAGATACTCAGAAGTGGTATTGCTAAATCATATGGTGGGTCCATTCCCATTCATCTGAGGATCTTCCATACTGTTTTCCAAAGTGGTTACACTAATCTGCAATCCCACCAACAATGTATTAGGGTTTCCACTTCTCTACACCCTCGCCAGCATTTGCTGTTGTTTGTGTTTTTGATGATTGCCATTTTAATTGGTGTTAGGTGGAATCTCAGGGTAGTTTTGATTTGCATCTCTCTGATTGCTAATGATGTTGAACATTTCCTCATACATTTGTTGGTCATTTGTATTTCTTCTTTTGTAAAGTGTATGCCCGTTTTTTGAGTGCATTGAGTTCTCTGAAAAATCTATATATTAGTCCTCTATTGGGGAGTAGCTGGCAAAATTTTTCTCCCATTTTGTGGTCTCTCTGTTGAAGTTCTTGATAGTTTCCTTTGCTGCACAGAAACTCTTCAGTTTAATGCAGTCCCATGTATTGATCTTCCTTTGAGTTGCTTTTGCCTTTGGGCTCTTGTTGAGAATGTTTTTACCTATGCCTATGTGTTGAAGTGTTGGGCCTATGCCCTCTTCAAGTAGCTGCAAGGTCTTTGGCCTGACTTCCATGTCTTTGATCCATCTTGATTTGACTCTTGTGCAGGATGAAAAAGTAGGATTTATTTCCATTTTTCTGCATATGGTTAACCAGTTTTGCCAACACCATTTGTTGAAGAGGCTATCTTTTTTCCAGTGTATGATTTTGTCTCCTTTGTAAAAAATAAATTGACTGTAAGTGTGTAGATTTGTTTCTGAGTCTTCTATTTTGCTCCATTGGTCTATGTTTCTGTGTCAGGGGCCTAGCCCGGCTGGAAAGACCCCCTCCTCTAGATGGCGCCTGGCAGAGTGCCAGAAGTGGCTGCAGGTGGTAACATTCTAGGGCTGCGCCACGCCAGAGCACATGCACCAGCACGCCCGGCTCGTGGCAGGCCCAGGTGAGAGCTGTATGAGATGCCTCGTGGCTTAGGCCCTGTGTGGCTTTAAGAGCCTCCACCTCTCGCATGTGAGAGAGAGGCTGGCTGGTTGTTGCTGGAGTGGGTTGCTGGAGAAGTTCTGGGAGGAAAGGTTGTTGGTTGTTAGTGGAAGGTGGATTGCTGGAGAGAGGGGTTATTGGGAGTCTGTTGGAAAGGCACTATTTGGAGAGACGGCTTCTGTGCTGTGATTGTTACTGCGTGGGTAATGCCCTCGATCCCAGAGAGAGAGGTATAATAAAGAGAGGTTTGAACCAGCAACATTCAGGCAGCGTCTTTATTGGGGCCTCATGGTTGAGGGTTCAGCCTGGGGTTCCCGATATTTCTGTTTTTGTGCTAATACCATGCTGTTTTTATTATTATGACTTTGTAGTATAATTTAAAGTCAGGTATGTAATTTCTCCTGCATGATTCTTTATTTTATTTTATTTTTTTGTGGTACTAGGGATTGAACTCAGGGGCATTCTACCTCCGAGCTATACCCTCAGCCCTATTTTTTATTCTTTAATTTGAAACCAGGTCTCACTAAGTTGTGGAGTGCCTCACTAGGTAGCTGAGGCTGGCTGAGAACCTGGATCCTCCGGTCTCAGCCTCCCGAATGCTGGGATTACAAGCTTGCGCCACCACGCCCGGCCTAAAAATTCTTTTTTTATAAAGAAAAGATTTCCTTATAAAGATTTTTATTATAGAGGTCTTTGACTTCTTTGGTTAGGTTTATTCCTAGGCATTTTGTTAGTTTTGAGGTTATTGTGAATGGTTTTCTGTATTTCTCCATGGATTCATGGTTGACATATAGAAAAGCTACTGATTTTTTTTTAGGTTGATTTTATATCCAGCTACTTTGCTGAATTTGTTAATCAGCTCTAGTAGTCTTTTGGTTGAGTTTTTTGGGATTTTCTAGATATAGAAGCATGTAATCTGCAAATAAAAATGGTTTTAATTCTTCTTTTCCTATTTTAATTCCTTTGATATCCTTCTCTTATCTTATTCCTCTGTCAAGAGTCTCAAGGACTATATTGAAAAGGAGTGGTAATAGTGGGCATCCTTGTTTTGTTCCTGATTTTAAAGGGAATTCCTGCAGTTTTTTTCCCCCATTCAATATGATGTTGACTTTGAGTTTGTTGTGTATTGCCTTAATGATATTGAGAACTGGTCCTTCAATTCTGATTTTCTACAATATTTTTAGCATGAATGGGTGTTGGATTTTGTCAAATGCCTTTTCAGCATCTATTGATATGATCATGTGATTTTTGTTTTTAGTTTTATTTATGTGGTGAATAACATGTATTGATTTGCTATGTTGAACTAGCCTTGCTTTCCTGGTATGAAACCAACTTGGTCATGATATACAATTAGTAATGGGATTTTTTTAAGGGTTTGATCTCTAAAGACTGCAGCATAGATGGGCTGCCAATAAAATAATCATCTCATTTTATCTTAACAGCACAATTGTTTTATTTAACAATATTCATTATCTTGATATTTGGAATATACATACATACATATAACATATATGTAATACAAGTATTATATATATATTATACTACATATATATTATACAAGTATTTATACAAGTATTCCTTTGTGATATTTCACAAATTCTCAAATGCACATATGTCATTATTAGCAAAACAACTGGCATTTTTAGTTAAACTTTAGTTTTTTTTTTCTGTAATCACAGATATCCAGTGTTTTTCCTCGGTGGCTTTTCTAACTTCTACTTCTTTTAACTAGTTCTATCATTTAATTTTTGCTGATATCAAATTACTTTAGTGGATATGATCAAGCAATCTTTTAGATGTTATATTTTTCTAATTTTTAAATTTGTCATTTTTAACTTTCATTCATGTCCATCACCGCCTACTACCCTGCCATTCCCACCCCCTAATAGGCTTTATTCTTGTGTATATTATAATTAGATTTCACTCTGACAGAACATTTGGACACATGAGTGAATTTTTAAGAGTTAAAAAACTTTATGGTGATGTATAATAACATATCATAAATAACAATTTACTAGTAATCTTTACCACTTTTGATAATACATAAAATCTATCTATCTATCTATCTATCTATCTATCTATCATCTATCTATCTAATATAATACATCAGAAGACAAATTTTAAGAAATAAGTCAGTGTTTGCAGGAAATTTGGCCATATTTGATAAACATTTTAGGATTATCAGTTATTTTGAAAGGAAATACTTTTTACCCCAAATTTGTAATAGTTGATAGAATAAGAAGTCTCAAACAGAACATCTTCTGGTTTTCTTTTGATGCAGCTGTATTTTCCCCAGATTAGTGAGATATTCAAAACCAACTATAAGTGGTTGTAAGAAAAGTAATATTATTCATAATATTAAATAGCTGATTTTTATTCAGTATTCTTAGCCAGAAACTCTGCTATGTGTTTTGCTTAGATCATTTAATTAACCCTAATGGTAAATTTGCAATGAAATGTTGTTATGCTCATTTTAAAGATGAGGAACTTATTACTCAATTAAGTAATTGGCCCAAGAGCTGGGCAGACCATGTCTATGACATTGAAGCTTAGTGCACTCTCTCCATTAAGTAACGCTGCCTTTCTCTTTGTCTTGTCTGATACCACTGTCAAAAACGCAAAAGTTTCAAGGTGGTTGAGCAAATACTAGTTCTCTGTTGTACAGTCAGCTCTTCTTCAGAAGTACAGTTAGTTGATACATATTTAATTGAAAATTCATTCTACATAGATAAAAAGATAAAACTTTTTAATCATTTTTAACACTAGTATGTACTACAAAGCTGGTAAAAATAATTTAATATATTTTTTACATTATAAGCAGGTATATTTCTCTTAAAATATGTTTTAATATAGAATATATTCATTAGCAGAGAAAACATAATCATCACCCACTATCATTAATATTATATGATTTTTCAGTTCATGGAGAGCAGAGACCTCAAGTGCTTGAAAGAGCAGTTTCTATTTTAGACAGAAGCTATCTCATTTTTGGCAAATGTAAAATAAAATTTAAAAAAAACTTCCTATGTTATATTAATGCCACTTGAGAGTGTTTTAATATAGAAAGAGAAAATTTAATTTTTGATTTTAACATAATCATATTTCAAAATATTGGATTTCAGTCTGTGCATACTTCCTTGGCTTAATTCTACATTTAATTAGACTAATCATAATGGAAAATGTATAATTCTATGTTTCAAATTCTCCTCAAATCCTAACTCATTTAATGTAAGCTAGCAGCGTGAAACCACCAGCATGAGAATGAAGAAGCCATTATGAAATATTACCTGTCACATACAATTCTGTGAATATTTACTGAAGAGCACTTGACCAAAGATTCAGCCAAGTATGTAGGATGAATTTCTACCTCTTTATGAACTGCTCTATGTATGTGGCATTTTAAAATTCTCACATTGGTTCCATTAAAAAGAAAAGAAAAAGAAAGCTTAGCATATAATGAAATTTAACTTGTCTATTATTATTTATCAAGCTACTTATAAACTTAGTGGCTTAAAAATAATTTTGCTTTATATCATGACTTTTGGGTCAAGAATTTTAAAGGATGTTCCATTGGGATATTCTTTGTTTAGGTGGTATCAGTAGACATCTCTGATGTGGTATTTTGGTGGGTTCAAAGAACTCTCAGCCACACAGTCCTGTGTGCTCTACTCAGATTTCTTCCAGTGGTGTAGCCTTGCAGAAGCCATTGAGAAAACCAACTTCTTCACTCTGAAATCTTGACTCTTCAATCTTTCATGCCTAATGAGTTTCTAGGTCCTGTTAGTTTATTTTTTCTCTACAAGCTCTATCATATGTCTTCCATTCTCCATTATCACTTCTCTCATGCAGAAAACTAGTAACTATAGCTAAATGCAAATTGGTCATCAATAGCTTCCCAAATTCCAAATTCAGTAAGCACTCCAATTAGTTACAAATTTAATATCTAGTCTCTAGATTGTTTCCTTACGTCTGGCCTCCCTATATCTGATTTTTCTGTTTCCTATCCACTCTAAGCAATTATTAGGGTTATTTTTCTCTAAAATAATTCTATTTTAATTCTATTTCAGAGTGTTTAAGTCACTCTTAATTTTTCACTCTAAACTTTAGGTGATATTTCCTAATTTCCTCTTTGAAAATCTTTGTTTCAACCATTTCAAACTCCTTAGCTCCTCTCCAAATGGATAATAAATGCCTTTCAATGTCTGAGTATGAATTACTCTCTATTCTTTAATGTCCTCCTCACCTATTCCATCTGGGAACTACCCACTTATTTTTTTACATCTCAGCTTAAAGTGTTTAGAAAGCTTTTCTGGCTTCTCCTGGAGGAATTACATACTCTTTCCTCTGAGCTCCCACAGCTCTTCGTACACATTTCTATTTTGCTATTAACATTCAGTATTGTGATGTTTACTTCTAAAACTCTGTTAAACTGTGAGTTATTTTATGGCAGAAACCACATTTTATTCATTTTAAAGTTTCAACAATTTAGGACATGGCCTGAAATCTACTAAAAATTTTAATATGAGATAAAATTTGGAGATACACCTATAATCTTGAGTCAGAAAATAATGATATCTTACAATAATAATAAAATAAGGAACTATATGTAATTATTCAGTATCACAAACCAAACTAAGTTACTGAATATTTCTCATCTTTTATTTGTTTCTTAATTTTGAAGGATGTATAACTTGTCAAATTCCAGCTCATTCTTAAAGGATTATCTCACAAAAAGTAGAAAAACACTGCAAGCCCAAATTAAATGAGCAGCTGGTATAGTGACTCTGCTTTGATCATGTTGCTTTTCTAGACAGATTAATTGTTCTGATTTATGGTTTTCAACTGTACTTCATGGCTTCTTGCTTCCAGTTCTAATTAGTGGATAATTTTCAACTGCTGAAACTTTAATTGTCCCTCTGATTTCAGTAAGTGCAAGAATCAGGTCTGTTAGCAAATTGAAGCCCTGCTGTTGTGACCTTTCCATGGTACTTAGTTGGTCAAAAGAAAAAAATCTATCTTCCAAGTGAACATTTCCAAGGTGGAATATTTTAAGTAGCTACATTTGAGGGGAAAAAGTACTATAGCAGATGATTCATTTTATAGTTCTAATTTAACTCTCAGTTAAATCATCATATACACATACATCAGCTTTGATCTGAACATGTGGAACTAGAGACTGCATTTTTATATAGTTCAGTTATTCCATGGCTAAGAAGGAAAATGAACAAAAAGGAATTACAGATTAAGAATCCATAAAGTTTATAAAAATATTTTATTGAAAAACCCTAAGTGGTGATTAATAAACCAGACACAAAATAAGAAGAAAATTATTTAGGTCTCTATTATTAGGGTTATTAGGAAATTCTTTAAAAACTGCCACTTTACCAAAAAAAAAAACACCTATGTCTTGCACAACTGAGTAGAATTAATGTATGTAGAACAAAATTGTTACTCTTGGTTGTATTTCAGAGGAACAGAGTGACTAAAAAGCAAGTCGCAGAACTAAATGTTACTGCTAGCATGATAACCACAACCAAAATAGGAAATTGTGAGGTTTTTGAAAGTAAAATTAGATTATTTTTAATAGAAGAAATATATTGCAGCCATTTTCACAGGTAATAAGCATGAATAAAAGCAAGAATTTTTGAAAATTTAATAGTAGCAAAGAAAAGTCATGGTAAAAATGTTTTTGCACAAAATTGTACATAAAACAGCAATGAAATGCCAAATTTCTGTCGTTTCTTGTATTGCACTCTTTGATTCACCTGTAGCAAAAATGTTAGCAAAAAGAAGAAAGTTAGATTACAAATAATAATTCATATTTTGAAGTTGTCTTTTCTTCACTTTTGGCCTCACTGTTTATCAAATTTCTCTTCAATCCATCACTTTCTAGCCTTTCTAAGAATAAATGTATATTTAATTGACATTAATTGCACATTTTACTCTATACAGTTAAAAATGCTACATTGCAGTAGAAGAAAGGCAGAGAAAATGGTTAATAAATTGTCCATGGTCATGAGTTTGAAATCTATAACCATACTGTCATTATACAAGCAACACAGAAGAAACTCAAACAGAAAAGTACAGAGACACTTATAATATTTATATAACTATATAAGCAATTTAGTTTCATTGTACCTTAACTAGTTGATATGTTTTCATAAATTTAACATTTATTAATTTCAACTTTGCAGTTTTCTTTTTGAATAAATGCAGACATGCATATATGAATGTATATGTATTTACCTGTCCTTTCACTATTTATCTAGTAGACCATCTGCCTGTCCATCTATATTTTTCAATAGCATATGGAAACAGGCATTTTAACAAAATGTATAGCTCCTTAGCACTTTTTAAAAGTACCTGTCAAATAAAATATCTCTGCAAATTGGAGGTTTAAAATGTGTGTAAGAGCCAGGCATGATGGTGCATGCCTGTAATCCCTCTACTTCAGAGGCTGAGACAGGAGGATCACAGGTTTGAGGACAGTCTCAGCAAGTAGTGAGACTCACGTCAACCTAATGAGACCCTGTTTTCAAATAATAAACAAAAATAGGCTGGGGATGTATCTTGAAGGTAGAATGCCTCTGGGTTCATTCCCCAGTACCACACATATACACACACACAAAATGTGTGCAAAACCTGTGGAGGAAAGCTGATATTTTAGTGGAAGAGTAGTGCATCTCCATCTGAGGCTAGGGATATCATCCCAAGAGTACAGCAGTAATAGGCTATACAAAGCGAGCTAGTGACCTTCCTGGCCTTCCGAAGTATTCTCTTCCTCATTAAAGTATATCCCAATCGTATGTTCCTTTTCCTCACTGAAGGTTCTTGTCTTTACAAATTTTGTATTTCCTTCTTTTATAATTAGACTTTGATCTCCACCATAGTTACATGTCACTTGGAACCAATAATAATAATAATAATTAATAAAATACTGGGAGTGGGGAGTTGAACCAAGATGACATTGGGATTAATCTTCCTAGCTTCAAAGGAAATTCAGTTCCCTTCTTTCTAGTGGCATAAGTTTTAAGAACATGAACAAACACATACAAAACTAGAGTTAAGTGTCTATTCTGAATGGTTTCTGAACTTGAGGTACCTTATTTAGTGGGATTAGTTTCTGTGAATGGTAAAAATAATAAAAATAAGCCAATAGTAATAAAATAATATCATATATAGACCCTGAGAGCACCCACTTATAGTTGCCAACATTCTTTTGCTTTTGACCAATTAAGACTAAAGAAAGAGTCAGATGTGGTGGCGCAGGCTTGTAATCCCAGCATTTGGGAGGCTGAGACTGGAAGCCTGGAGGATCCAGGTTCGAGGCCAGCTTTAGCTCCTTAGTGAGGCCCTCTGCAACTTAGTGAGACCCTGTTTCAAAATAAAGAATAAAAAAATAGGGTTGGGGCTATAGCTCGGAGGTAGAATGTCCCCAGGTTCCATCCCTAGTACTGAAAAAAAAAAAAAAAAGACTAAAGGAATAAAAAGAAACTTTCTGCTCTACAGAATTTGCCAGGCTTGGGAGTACATGCCTGCAATCTCAGTACTTGAATCTGCCAGGCTTGGGAGTGCATGCCTGCAATCTCAGTACTTGTGAGGCTGAGAAAGGAAGATTACAGACTTGAGGACAGTCTCAGCAAGTAGTGAGACCCTCAAAAACTTAGTGAGACCCTGTTTCAAAATTAAAAAAAAATAGGGCTGAGGGTATAGCTCACAGGTAGAATGTTGCTGGGTTCAACTCCCAGTACCACAAAATCATCATCATCATTGTTATCATCATCATCACCATCACCACCACCACCACCACCACCACCACCACCACCACCATCATCATCATCATCACAGAAATCATGTAGAAAGCATTTCAGTATCACCTTAAATACAGCATAACCATAAAAGAAAACAACATTGATATTTTGGCCAAGTACATTTAACATTTAATTTTATGGAATTTTCCTATGCTGTTAACTTTTTTTTTTCCCACTGAGTACTAGGAAAAAAAAACCCAAAAAACATAGCCATCCTGTCTGCATTTGTGAACTGCTGTTTGCTGTAGACAGGGTAAAGGTGTTTACCCATCAGGAAGCCCTGAGAAATGACTCAGGAGGATACAGCCTTCCTATCCAAGCTTCTGCAAAGAGCCTTCCACTTATCCTGTCATCTAAGCAGGTGATTTCTCCCACCTGTGTAAAGTTTATTTTAGTAGACCACATTTTTTTTATTTTAGCAAGGTCTGTATATTTCTGATATTCAGGTAGATAGTGTCTTAGATTTTTAACTTTCTTCTGGTTAGCTGGCAACTCACAAGTCAGATTGTATGGTTAATGATGTGGTAGGAAGGTCTGCATGTTTCGTTTACATATTTGACTCACTCTCTGTTTTGAACATTGATCTGTCAGGTTTTAGTATACAGAAATAATCCACAACCTGCCCTCAGAGAACTTACAACAAAAACAAAATGTCTCAGAAAGCAAGGACTATGACCTGTGTATCTGTTCCTCCGATAGGAGAGGACTAGTCATATTGGCAGAAGTCAGTGTGTATCTGATGACTAAGAATCATTGTTCTCCACTCGAGGTGGAATTTTTTTATTTAGAGTTGTTAAGCATGATGACTTCTAAGAGAGCATCACTCTTTTTCCAGACTTTGGTGAATGCAAAGTCACTAAATATATACTATGTTTTACATGTCAGTTGTATATTATATGTGAATGATGCAAATCTTAATTGCATAATTTGATATCTTTACCATTTCAAGATAAAATATGCTATCATCTCCTAAGTTTTCTACTGTCTTTCACTCATTACCCACCACAAAGGCAATCACTATGCATAGATTATCTCTGAATAGATAATATCTATTCAGATATAATAGATAATATCTATTCAGATCAGGGCCTGTAGATTATCTAATAGATTATCACCACAGATCTGAATAGAACCAGGGGATCCTTGAAAAAGTATAAATCCAATGAAGGAAACACTGCCACTGAAGCTATGCACATATGTGAAATTACTAATGACAATCTCAATATCATGTATGGGGAAGGAGGGAGTTGGGAGGGAATCATGAGAATGCTCACCAAGTGCTCTGTGCATGTATGTTCCTATCACCCTGAGCTACATTATGATGTGAGATTACAATGCATCAGTAAAGGTTGTAAAAAAGAAAAATATAAAGATCTGATTTTTTAAGATTGATTTTGTATCCAGACACTTTGCTGAATTTGTTGATCAGTTCTATAAGCTTTTTGGTTGAATTTGTTAGGTCTTCTAAGTATAGTATCATGTTATCTGCAAAAGGGGATAGTTTTAGTTCTTTTCCTTTTTTTACACTTCTGATTTTCTTCTCTTGCTGTATTGCTCTGGCTAGAGTCTCAAGTACTATATTGAACAGAAGTGGTGATAATGGACACCTTTGTCTTGTTCCTGTTTTTAGTGGTAACGGTTGCAATTTTCCTCATTTAATATGATGTTGGCTGTCGACCTATTGTATACTGCCTTTATGATGTTGAGGTATGTTCCTTCTATTCTGATTCTCTGCAGTGTTTTTAGCATGAATGGCTGTTGGATTTTATCAAATGCTTTTTCAGTGTCTATTGAAATGCTCATTTAATTTTTGTCTTTGATTCTGTTTATGTGGTGAATTACATAGATTGTTTTTCATATGTTGAACCAGCCTTTCATCCCTGAGATGAACTAGACGTGGTCATGGTATATAATTTTCTTGATGTGGTTTTGAGTGTTTTGTTTTGTTTAACAGTTAGTGTTTTGTTTAACAGTTTTGCATCTAAGTTCATCAATGATGTAGGCCTATAATTTTCTTGAGCTGTCTTTCTTTGGCTTTGGTATTAATGTGATATTGGCTTCATAGAATGTATTTGGAAGAGTCCCATTTCTTTCTATTTCATGGAAAAGATTGAGTAGTACTGGGATTAATTCTTCTATAAAGGTTTTATAAAATTCGCTTGGAAAACCATCTGGCTCAAGGTTTTTGTTTGATAGTAAACTCTATTGCTGCTTCGGTCTCTTTGCTATTTGTCAGTTTAAGTTTTCTATATTTTCTTGACTCAATTTAGGAAGGTTGTATGTGTCTATAAATTTGTCAGTTTCTTCTAGATTTTACATTTTGTTGTAGTATAGTTTTTCAAAGTAGTTTCTGATGATTTTCTTGATATCCACACAGTCAATGGTAACATCACCTTTTTCTTCTCTTATTTTGGTAATTTGGGTTGATTCTTTCTTTTGGTTGTCAGCTAATGGTTTATCTATCTTATTTAATTTTTCATGAAACCAGCTTTTGGTTTAGTTGATTTTCTATATTGTCTTTTTATTACTACTTCATTAATTTCTGCTCTGACTTTAATAATTCCCTGTCTTCTACTTGCTTTGGGGTTAGACTATTCTTGTCTTTCAAGGACTTTGAGTTGTGCCTGGATACAAAACCAATCTTAAAAAATCAGAAGCTTTCCTGTATGCAAACATAAATCCACTGAAAAATAAATCCAAAAACTTGAAAATTTTTTTCCAAAGTAGTTGTACCAGTTTGGAAAGCCCACAATCAACATGTGACAATTTCACTTGCTCTGCATTCTTACTATTATTAATCTTTTAATTTCAGCCATTCAGTTAACTGTGTAATGGAATCTTATTGTAGTTTTAATTTTAGTTTTGCTCTTGCAAAAGACGTTGAATATATATTTGTGAGCTTATTGGCCACTTATGTGTCTTCATTTGAAAAGTGTCTGTTCAAACTTTTTTTTATTGTATTGTCTTCTTGTTATTGAATTTTTAAAGCTTTGGGGATTTTTTTGTTTTTGTTTTTCTTTGGATAGAGTTTCACTATGTTGTCCCTGCTAGTTTTGAACTTGGTGATCCTCCTGCCTCATCCATCTGAGTAGCTCAGATTATAAGTATGTGCCACAGTGCTTGACTTCTTTATAGATTCTAGAAATCAATCTTCTATTAAATATATTTAGTATTAATATTTAAAAATATCAGAGAAGAAATCCAATAGAATTGTAGAATCTTCTTTCAAATGACTATTGTTAACCAGTTGTGGTAGCATATGCTTCTAATCCTAGTATGTGAGATATTGAGACAGAAAGATTTCAGGTTTGAGACCAGCCTCAGCAACTTAGGGAGAACTTCAGTAACTTAGCAAGAAAGACCCTATTTCAAAATTTTAAAAAATGTTTTAAGCTTGGAAGTAGAATGCACCTATGTTCAATCTTCAGTACCGAAAAAAAAAAGAAAAACAAATGAATATTGCCTCAAAATTTATAATGTAATATGTGTTAAATTAACATTTCTCTGAAGTTCTTTTATGCTCAATATCTTTTTGTTTGTTTGTTTGTTTGTTTTTGTAGTATTGAGGATTGAATCCAGGGGCATTCTAACTTCCAAGCTATATCCCAGTCCTATTTTTTATTCTTTATTTTGAAGCAGGGTCTTAGGAAGTTGCGGATGGCCTCACTAAGTAGCTGAGGCTGGCTGCGAAACTGGATCCTCCTGTCTCACCCTCCCAAGTACTGGGATAACAAACGAGCGCCACCACGCCTGGCTTGACAAAATACCTTCTAAGAATTTCAGATTGTCAGCAATATTTTTTCAACTAAATTCTCCAATTAAAGTTGA
>PVLC010031340.1:0-18858 GCA_004027655.1 Graphiurus murinus
GTTTCTCTCTTTTATGCTCCGTAGACTCCTAATCTTCCTCCGCAGCCGTAACCCCTCAACTCAGTTTGCCCAAACCCCTCCAAGTTCCATCCAAAGTGTGAGACTGGTAGATAAACCAGAAGGTGATAGAATGCTCAGTTAACACCAAAGTGGACGACCCTACCTTCAATATTGTCTCTCTCGGATGAATTTCTTCCCCTTGTTCCCCCGTCCCACAGTATTTTTCTGTTTTCCTGGCTCTGGTTCAGGGCCTCTTCGTGGACGGCCGATCCCGGCCGATCCAAGGATCCATGCCGGGATTTCCTGCCCACCACCATCAGCGTGTTCAACCCGGAGGGGGGGGTAGGCAGTATAGGGTCCCTCAAGGGAGGGGGAGGATCCTGGGGGTCCTGGGGGTGCAATAAGCCGGGCACCCCCTCTCTCGTTTCCAGCCACCCCATCTCATCTTCCAGAACAGCAAGAGGGAGGGAAATAGGAGGGAGGTGAGGGGCGAGCGGGAAGAGCGGCGGCGCGCCAGCGGTTAGAGAGAAAAAGTTTTTGCAGAAGGAAAAAAAAGTTTGCGCTTCTCGCGGGTGGTCCCGGCTTGCGGCCCGGCGGGCTGGGCCGGCGGGAGGGCTGGGGGCCAGGTTGGGGGGTGGGGGTGGCACTGAGGCTGCGCTGCCGTGGCCCTGTCAGCCCCCCCTCCCCACCGCACACCCCCCAGCCCAGACTCCAGCCCTGGACCGTGCATCCCGAGTCCTGCGCCCAGACGAAGGTGAGAAGGGGGGCTGGCGGGGGACCACCTGGGAGTGGTGGGGGAGGGGGTCGGAGGGGATGCTCTGCTGCCGTGGGATTCATCCCAACCCAAAGGGAGACCTGGGGCGCAGAGGCAAAATGGGGTGGAGAGACTGGGGTGCAAGATTGGAAAGTTGGAAGTTTTTTCATTCGTGGCTCCTCTCTTTGGTCTGACAGTCGGCGTGTCTGTCTCAGGCAATCCCGAGTCTCTTTGTCTCTGCCTCTCCCACATATTAGAAACATCTCCCTTTCATGAGGTTGGGATGAAGAGGCTGTTGGGATGACCAGAGGTCTATGTGGTGGAGACGGAACTCCAGGTGTGCGTCTTGAGAGCCAGGCTGGAAGACGTCAGTGTTTCTGAGAGGAGGGGACCGACCGAAAGGAGGGAGCTCTAGGTGGGGTGGGGTGGGGACAGGGGGTGTGTGAGAGGCAACAAAACCGCCGGGGGGCCAGCAGGGCTTGGACCCCTGACCTGTCTTGTGACAGATGTGCCTGTGGATGCTTGCGTTCTAGGGAAAAGGAGAGCTTTCGGGGCTAGGAAGGGAGCGGAGGGGATGTCCAAGGTGTAGCCTAGGCCTTAGAAAAACCCCAGGAATTCTGGATTCTTGAGTCCACGGGACTGTGGGCAGGGCCCTAAGGAGGAGTTGGGGAGACCTTGTCCTGACCCTCTGACCTCAGGACCACCGGGGCAGCTAGAGCCAGCCGCAGAGAGACCCCTACTGGGGCTGGGCGGGACCACTGGCCACTGCCAGCCTGTGTATCGCCGTTGGCCCCCCGCCCAAACGGGAGCTGGGGACCGAGGCCCCTCCTCTGGCTCAGACCACCCTGCCTGCCCTTGCTCCCCGCTCTGAAGCCTCTTTCAGGCCCCATGACCCCGAAACAATCAGCCCTGGGCAGACAGCTTTAGGCACAGGATTAGGGAAAGGGAACCCCTTAGAGACTAAAGGTTTTAGGGGGCTGGAGAAGGACAGGTCTTTCCTTCCAGTAGAGGGAGAAAGAAGGCTAGGAGGTTTCTTGGGGAAGATATAAGGGCCTGAATGGAGTGGTTTTCCCTAGGGGGCGGGGTCCAGAGGACCCCCCCCCATTATCTCCGCGGCATCCCCGCCCGACCACTCAGACCCCGCCCTTGACGTCACTAGGGGGTTCCCGGGGGTCTGGGAGGGTTAACCCTTAGAAAGCCGGCTGGGATACCCTGGAACCTAAGGTGTCCTCCTCCCCAACGCACCTTATTTACCCAGTCACTCACTCTAGAGTTTCTGAATTCATCTTTCTTTCCTACCCACCGCGGGGACCGCCACTCTCCAATATTCCCCCCCCCCCGCCCAGGGCGCCTCTGCCTGCTTTCAGGATGCGCTGAGAGGAGGGAAGAATGTGTCCCCCCCACCCCCCGACACACACACACCACTGCTCGCTCGACTGGGCTCCTGGGGCGGGCGGGCGGGGGAAGCGGAGCCGTCTGCAGCCAGAGCCTGCGGCGGCGACTTGGGTGGGCCGAGGAGGCACGGGGGCGGGGAAGGCGGGACCGGGAGAAGGGGGCGGGGCCGACTCCTGGGAGTTGGGGAGCGGGGGTACGAAGAGGACTCCTGAAAATAGGGAGACGCCGAAGATGATTCAGGGATCCGGCAGGGGAACTCTAGGAACTCCCCGCCGCATCCCGCACTCTTACCCACACCCCAGAAAAACTTTAATGAAGCCGGAAGAGTTAGCTGCCTTTTCCTTTTATAGCGAGAAGGGGAGAAGTGGGTGGGCTGTGGCACGCGTGGGCAAAGAGGGATGTCGCCCCATTTCCATCGCCACTTCTCGGCGGCCGGGCAGTGGAGCAGGAAGACAACAGAAAAGGCACGCTTGGGGGAGTCTCTCTAGTGTTTGGGGGGTCGTTTGCGAGCCCGCCTCCTTCCCCTGGGTGAGTCATAGAGGAAGGAGGCGGGAGAAATGCCCCCCTCATCCAGCTGCCAGCCAGCTGTGCCCCCCGCCCCCGACATTAGTGCCAAGGTCGAGTTGGGAGGTCTTGGATGCGGGATCTGGGTCTTGGCTGGAAAAGGAGGAGTTAAGAAGAGTACGGCCCAGGCTGCGGGTCTCGGGCTGGGTCGTAGGGTCCGGGTTCCGCTCCCCATTTTTCCCCGCCCTCACCCTAAATCCCAGCATCCCGGGATCACCCACCGCGCTGGCCGGCCCGCTCCCGGTCGTTCTCCACCCTACCCCGCCCCACCCCGCCCCACCCTCGCTCACGGGAGACCTGAAAATCCGGGATGGAGTGAAAACTGGAGTTTGCGGAGAAAAGCAGACCGCAGCACCCTTTCCTTCCTCACTACTCCTTTCTAATAGATGACTTTTGTTTTTTCACTCTCATAAGCCTTTCCTAACAGTCCTTGTTCCTCAAAAACAGAGACCAAAAGGGTTACGTGGGCCCAGATCTAAACTACCCCAGAATGACATCAGCTTCCACCCTTTGTACCAGACCCTAGAGGCTCCCCTCAGAAACCTTACTCCCTCCTACACACAGCTTTCTGTCTACGAGAGGAGGGCTGATTGATCATTTGTGCTCCATCCTGGCCCCAACAGCTTCTGCCTGGACTGTGGGGAAGGCTCCCTCTGCCGGAGAGATTGCAGACGGTCTGTCCTTGGTCAGAAGAAGGAAGGGACCAGAGCTCAGACAGAGCAGCCCACTGCATGAGTTCCCCCATGGTTGGAGCACTAAGAAGTAGAGGACCCATGGCATTGAAATCACTGGCATTGAAACCCAGCCAGGTGTGGTGGCGCATCTCTGTAAACCCAGTACTTGGGAGGCTGAGACAAAAGGATCACAGATTCAAGGCCAGCCTCAGCAAATTAGGGAGACCCTCAGCAACTTAATGAGATCCTGTTTCAAAATAGGGTTGGGGAGCCAGGCTTGGTGGCGCACGCTTGTAATCCCAGCATTTGGGGAGGCTGAGACTGGAGGATCCGGGTTCTCGGCCAGCCTCAGCTATCTAGTGAGACACTCTGCAACTTAGTGAGACCCTATTTCAAAATAAAGAATAAAAAATAGGGCTGAGGGTATAGCTCTGAGGTAGAATGCCCCTGACTTCAATCCCCAGTACTGCAAGAAAAAAAAAAAAAAAAAAAAAAAAAGGGCTGGAGGTGTAGCTGGGAGATAGAATGCTCCTGGGTTCAATTCCCAGTGTAAAACAACAAACAATTTGGAGCCAGGCGTGGTGGCGCACGCTTGTAATCCCAGCATTCAGGATGCTGAGACTGGAGGATCCGGGTTCGCGGCCAGCCTCAGCTACCTAGTGAAGCACTCCGCAACTTAGTGAGACTCGGTTTCAAAATAAAGAATAAAAAATAGGGCTAGGGGTATAGCTCGGAGGTAGAATGGCCCCTGAGTTCAATTCCCAGTACCGCAAAAAAAAAAAAAAAAAATTGAAACTAGCCAGGCGTGGTGGTGAGTGCTTGTAATCCCAGTACTTGAGATGCTTAGACCAGAGGATCCGGGTTTGCAGCCAGTCTCAGCTACCTAATGAGGCCCTCTGCAACTTAGTGAAATGCTGTTTCAAAAATAATTTTAAAAAATAGGGCTGGGGGTGTACCTCAGAGGTAGAATGCCCGTGGGTTCAATCCCCAATACCGCAAAAAAAAAAAAAAAAATTGAAACTTATATTGACTAATAGGTCCATAACATCCTACCTGCATGCTCATGTGTGCGCACGCACACAAACACACACACACACACACACACACACACACACACACACACATCACTCAGGCAAAGTTCTACCCAGTTCCCAAAAAGATCCTCAAGACTGTAAGACAGCTTCGCCTTCTTTGAGATATTTCTCTTTGGGGGGTCATGGGTACTGGGGAATGAACCCAGGGGCATTCTACCTCCCAGCCATACTCTCAGCCCTTTATTTTTTAATTTTTTTGTGGTACTGGGGATTGAACCCAGGGGCATTCTACCTCCCAGCCACATTCTCAGCCTTATTTTTTATTCTTTATTTTGAAACAGGGTCTCACTAAGTTGCAGGGGGCCTCACTAAGTAGCTGAGGCTGGCCACAAACCCAGATCCTCCAGTCTCAGCCTCCCAAGTACTGGGATTACAAGGTGTGCACCACCACACCTGGCTCCTTTTTGTTTTTTATTTATTTATTTTTATTCTTATTTTATTGGTTGAACCCAGCAACATTCTACCTCTGAGCTATACTCCTAGTCCTATTTTTTATTCTTTACTTTTTTTTTTTTTTCTCGGTACTGGGGATTGAACTCAGGAGCATTCTACCTTCAAGCTATACCCCCAGCCCTATTTTTTATTCTTTATTTGAAACTGGGTCTCACTAAGTTGCAGAGTGCCTCACTAGGTAGCTGAGGCTGGTCTTGAAGCTGGATCCTCTGGTCTCAGCCTCCCAAAAGCTGGGATTACAAGCGTGCGCCACCACGCCCGGATTATTCTTTACTTTGAAACAGGGTTTCACTAAATTGCGGAGGGCCTCACTAAGTAGTTGAGGCTGGCCATGAACCTGCGATCCTCCTGTCTCAGCTCCCAAGTACTGGGATTACAAGCGTGTGCTACCACCCCTGGCTCGCTCTTATTTTATTTATTTATTTATTTTTTATTTTTTTGAGATACCAGGGATTGAACCCAGGGGCATTCTACTTCTAAACTACACACCCAGCCCTATTTTTTATTCTTTATTTTGAAACAGGGTCTCACTAAGTTGCAGATGGTCTCACTAAGTAGCTGAGGCTGGCCTCGAACCTGCAATCCTCCTGTCCTCAGCCTCCCAAGTACTGGGATTATAAGCATGTACCACCATGCCCGGTAAGACCCCATTTTAAAATAAAAATAAAAGAGGACGAAGAGTGTAGCTAAGAGCCAGGCGTGGTGGCGAACGCTTATAATCCCAGCATTTGGGAGGCTGAGACAGGAGGATCCGGGTTCACGGCCAGCCTCATCTACCTAGTGAGGCACTCCGCAACTTAGTGAGACCCTGTTTCAAAATAAGGAATAAAAAATAGGGCTGAGGGTATAGCTCGGAGGTAGAATGCCCCTGAGTTCAATCCCCAGTACCGCAAAAAAAAAAAAAAGAGTGTAGCTAAGAGGTAGATTAGATGCCTCTGGGTTCAATCCCCAGTGCCACTAAATACATACCTACATACATACATAAGAATAAAATAGGGCTGGGGGTGTAGCTTGGAGATAGAGGTGGAAAGCCACTGAGTTCCATCCTCAGTACCACACAAAAAAAAGAGAGAGAAAGAAAGATGGTCTTCCTAAATTACTGAGGGTCTGGCTAAGTCACTGAGGCTGGCCTCAAACCTGTGATCCTCCTGTCTCAACATCCCAAGTACTAGGATTATAGGTGTGCACCACCATGCCTGACTTGGAATATTTCTCTTTACCCCTTTCCTGGCTAAGTGATACTGTTTTCAACTGATTTCCATGGCCACTAAGGTTTTTGTTGTTTTATGGTGCCAGGGATTGAACCCAGGGGTATTCTATGCAGAGGGCCTCACGAAGTAGCTGAGGCTGGCTGCAAACCTGCAATCCTCTTGTCTCAACCAACCAAGTACTGGGATTACAAGCGTGTATCACCACACCCAGCTATGGCCAATGTTTTGTTTTATTTATTTATTTATTTATTTTTGTGGTACTGGGGATTGAACTCAGGGGCATTCTAACTCCGAGCTACCCCCCCCCAGTCCTATTTTTATTCTTTATTTTGAAACAGGGTCTCACTAAGTTGCGGAGGGCCTCACTAAGTAGCTGAGGCTGTCCTCGAACCTGGATACTCCAGTCTCAGACTCCCAAGTACTGGGATTACGAGCATGTGCCACCACTCCCAGCTTGGCCAATGTTTTATTTTATTTATTTATTTATTTATTTATTTATTTATTTATTTATTTATTTATTTATGCGGTGCTGGGGATGGAACTTGGGGACATTCTACCTCCGAGCTACAGCTCCAGCCCTAATTTTTTATTCTTTATTTTGAAACAGGGTCTCACTAAGTTGTGGAGGGCCTCACTAAGCAGCTGAGGCTGGCCAAGAACCCGGATCTCCAGTTTCAGCCTCCCAAATGCTGGGATTACAAGCATTCGCCACCATGCCCAGTTTGGCCAATGTTTTAGATGTGCACAGGACATGCAGGCCAGATTTCAGTGCCTGAGATTGTCATCTGATCTTCTGTTTCTCTCCATCTTTATAACTTGCAGATCTATCCTCTTCTTCTGCAGTGTCCTTACACCCTCCTCTGAAACACCATGTTCAACTCGATGACCCCACCGCCAGTCAGTAGCTATGCTGAGCCGTGCTGTCTCCGGCCCCTCCCTGGTCAAGGGGCCTCCAGCATGGGGACAGAAGGTCAGTGTATTTATCAATCCATTGTCCTTGAGGACTTGGTAGTTTTCTCACCCAGCTTCAGGATCCCTCTCAGACCCACCCCTGCCCCATGCCAATTTCCTATCCACAGATTTGAGGCTTCATGTCATTTAGGACTGGAGTCTGGGATCAGGTCTTACCTGTGGTTACAAGGTGAGATTGGTGTCCTCCATTCCCATCCATGTCCCACTCCAGCTGTCACTCTTTTCTAGGACTGTCTGGTCTGCCTTTCTGCCACCAAACCAACCTCATGTCAGGCCCCCCCAGCTATGGACCAGCCAGAGAGACCAACAGCTGCACCGAGGGTGAGGCTTCAGGCAACACCTCTTCCCTCTCTGCCCCGCTGGGACTTGTTCCAAAAGAGAAAGTGTGAGGGCAGGGGTCTAACTTGGAGGAGGAAATGCTCAGAGATGTGAGGGGTCAGGGGACAATCAAGTGGCGGATTACAGATGGGAGCCGTAGGGCAAAGCAGAGTCGAGTATCATTTTTTGCTGAAAGTCAGAACCCACAAGTCAGGTGCATGGAAATGTTTCTTTTTCATATCCATCCCCTCTGACTCCTACCCCAGGGCCACTCTTTCCTCCTCCCCGGAGTACGGTCAAGTTGACTAAGAAGCGGGCACTCTCCATCTCACCTCTGTCTGATGCCAGCCTGGACCTGCAGACAGTTATTCGAACCTCACCCAGCTCCCTGGTGGCCTTCATCAACTCCCGCTGCACATCTCCTGGAGGCTCCTATGGCCATCTCTCCATTGGCACCATGAGGTAAAGATAGCCCCAGCCTAAGAGGCCTCCAAGAGCCCTACTCAAACCCATTAAAAGCCTCAAGCCATCCCGCTATGGTGGTGCATGCCTGTAAATCCCAGTACTTGGGAGGCTGAGTCGGGAGGATCACAGGTTCAAGACCAGTCCTCAGTAACTTAGATCTGTTTCAAAATAAAAAGTAGGGACTGGGGGTGTAGCTCGGTGTCAAAGCATTTGTGCCTCACATGCACAAGGCCCTGGGTTCAATCCCCAGTACTTAAAAAAAAAAAAAAAAGTAAAATAGGACTGGAGGTGTAGCTCAGAGACAGAATGTCCCTGGCTTCAATCCCCTGTATCCTCCCCATCTCCACCTCCCACACACACAAAAAAGAGCCCAGCATGGTGGTGCACACTTGTAATCTCAGTACTTGGGAGGCTGAGACAGGAGGATTGCAGTTTTGTTTCGTGGCCAACCTCAGCAACTTGTCAGTCCCTCTGCAACTTAGTGAGACCCTGTTTCAAAATAAAGAATAAAATAGGCCGGGCGTGGTGGTGCACGCTTGTAATCCCAGTATTTGGGAGGCTGAGACCGAAGGATCCGGGTTCACAGCCTGCCTCAGCTACTTAGTGAGGCACTCTGCAACTTAGTGAGACCCGGTTTCAAAATAAAGGATTAAAAAAAATAGGGCTGGGGTTATAGCTCGAAGGTGGAATGCCCCTGAGTTCAATCCCCAGTACCACAAAAAAAAAAAAAAAAAAAAGAATAAAATAGGGTTAGGGGTATAGCTCAGAGGTAGAATGCCCCTGAGTTCAATTCCCAGTACCACACACACACACACACACACACACACACACACACACACCTTAAGCCTTCCAAACCCCCAACCCAATTTGAATCTTTATGACCTCAGAGATATTGAGGCTCTCCTCAGAACTTCTCTGGGCATGCCCCAACCAAGCCTTCCAGAAACCCTCTAAATAGTCCAAGGACTCCTAAGACTTTCTGTCTTCAGCAACTGCCACCTCTTCTCTGCAGCCCATCTCTGGGATTCCCACCTCAGATCAATCACCAAAAGGGGCCCTCGCCTTCCTTCGGGGTCCAGCCCTGTGGTCCTCATGACTCCACCCGTGGTGGGATGCTGTCACATCCTCAGTCCCGGGGACCCCTCCCAACTTGCCAGGTGAGAGTTCACATACTGCTGCTCGGGGTGGGCAGGTGGTGGACTTTAGAGTGGAACGGTGATCACCCCTTGGGGTCGACTCAGACTCTCTTAGATGAGATCCCATCTTTTCACCGTCCCACCCACCAGTGCTGCCTGAAGAGGAGGTCCCTTCCACACTAGGCGTTTCTGCTGCTTGGGTGGGGCACTTAGGCCAGAAAGACCTGGCTGGGCTCCCTCTTTCTTCTCCCTACTTGTATCCTCACCGCCCTTACCTCTTCCCTGGGGAAGCTAAAGTCCGAGTTGGACATGCTGGTTGGCAAGTGCCCGGATGAGCCCTTGGAAGGTGATATGTCCAGCCCCAACTCCACAGGCACACAGGTAAGGGGAGGTAGGGGGCTTTCCCCGGGGACTTGAGCAAAACAAAAACTGTCACCCAGGTGACCCTAAGATTGCCTCTCCTGTCCTAGGATCCTCTGTTGGGGATGCTGGATGGGCGAGAGGACCTTGAGAGAGAGGAGAAACCTGAGCCTGAGTCTGTGTATGAGACTGACTGCCGCTGGGATGGCTGCAGCCAAGAATTTGACTCCCAGGAGCAGCTGGTGCACGTGAGCTCTGGGGGTAACAGGATTGGATGGATGGAGTCTGTAGGAGACTGAGTGGGACACTGTGGGGTATGGCTGAGGACAGGGTCAAGTATATTGAAGTCAGAGGTTGGTTGCTCAGCTGAGTAGGCAGAAGTTCAAAAGGTATATAGCTTGCTGGGTGGCATACCCTTGTAATCCCAGAACTTGGGAGGCTGAGACAGAAGGATCACAAGTTTGAGACCAGCCTCAGCAACTTAGTGAGATGCTCAGCAACCTAGTGAAACTGTTTCAAAACAAAAAATAAAAAGGGCTGGGGGTATAGCTTGGAGGTAGAATGTCTCTGGGTTCAATCCCCAGTACCCTAGTACTACACACACACACACACACACACACACACACACACACACACAGCTATAGCTTTGCTTTAGAAAACTAGAAGACCTAGCCATGCATGGTGGTGCATGCTTGTAATCCCAGTACCTTAAAAAAAGAAAAAAACTAGAAAACCTGAGATGTGGAATGATGTCTCCCTGCCCCTTCTTCCCCTATGAAATAGGAGGAATGGGGGGGCGGGGTCCTGTTCTGGGTTTCCAGGATATGGGGGGACCTTGGAGAGCCTCTGCATCTTCTCCCTCAGCACATCAACAGCGAACACATCCACGGGGAGCGGAAGGAGTTCGTGTGCCATTGGGGGGGCTGCTCCAGGGAGCTGAGACCCTTCAAAGCCCAGTACATGCTGGTGGTGCACATGCGTAGACACACGGGCGAGAAGCCACACAAGTGCACGGTGAGGCACCCATTCCCAAGCCAAGTCCCTCCCTAATCTGGCTCCCCATGAAGGTAGGGTCCAAGGCAGACTTTCACCTTTATAGGTTCCTTCCTCTATGAAAATAATAATTTGTGACTATGTTGGTATAAAGATGAACATATTGATAAAATACTTTCTTGGACCTAAAAGTTCATTTTTTCCCTCTTGATTAAAAAAAAAAAAACATGTTTGTGAGTCCCTTATTGTGGGCGCTCAGTGCTGTGCCTAATACTCTGCCTGCCATCATAAGCCTGTTCCCCACATAACCCCATTTGGGACAGTCTAAGATCCTGCACAGGGAGACCTGCTCTGGCCCAACCAACAGAGTCCACTCCTTACCACCAGCTTCTCTTCCTCCAACTCTGGCCTGCCTTTATCCTCTACTTATGGGAATTCTCCTGAGCCCCAGTGCTCCCCCATTTTGAGTTGTATTCTCTGATGCATGTCCCTTTTGAGATTTAGAGCTCCTTTAATCTCCATAGTCTTCTGTCTGAGAGTTTTCATTTGATCCCCATATGTCCCCCAGTTTGAAGGGTGTCGGAAGTCATACTCACGCCTCGAAAACCTGAAGACACACCTTCGGTCCCACACGGGAGAGAAGCCATACATGTGTGAGCACGAAGGCTGCAGTAAAGCCTTCAGCAATGCCAGTGACCGCGCCAAGCACCAGAATCGAACCCACTCCAACGAGGTGAATGCCCCAACTAAGAGCCCCTCCCCACTTGAGAAGCCATCTACCATAGAGATTCCCCCATAAGAAATCCTTTAGCCCAGAAACCACCTCACAGGGGTGAATTCTACCTGCCCATGTAATTCACCCAGAGAAGGCCTGTCTGAAGCCAAGAATTTCCACTTATTTCTCCTCCTCTCATCTCTAACCAACCAAGGGGCCAACCTATAATTTCCCTAGTCTAGAAGGAACCCCTGAGCTCTCCAAACCTTAAATTATGAGGCCTTTTAGCTGTGGGTTCAGCTCATCTTTCCTAGGCCTAGGCAAAATAGTTTTTTGTTCGTTTGTTTTTGTAGTGCTAGGAATTGAACCCAAGAACATTCTACCTCCAAGCTATACCACCAGCCTTTTTAATTTTTTATTTGGAAACAGGGTCTGGCTAAGTTGCTAAGGGCCTCACTAAATAGCTGAGGCTAACTTGGAACCTGTGATCCTCCTGTTGCAGTCTCCCAAGTACTGGGATTACAGGCGTGCGCCACCACACTTGTCTCAGTTTTCTTAATCCTCCCTAAGCTGCTCATATTTTAGTCCCATCCAAGGGCTCTCACCCTCCTGACTTCCATGGGTGCTGTGTGTTCCCTCCATGCTCCCTGGCCTCCCCCACTGCCTCCCATTTCTGCATTCTTCCACTTTGATTGCTTGGCCTCTGTCTTCGCCTTCCACTTGACAGAAGCCGTATGTGTGTAAGCTCCCTGGCTGCACCAAGCGCTACACAGACCCAAGCTCTCTCCGAAAACACGTCAAGACGGTGCACGGTCCTGACGCTCACGTGACCAAACGGCATCGAGGGGACGGCCCCTTGCCCCGGGCATCATCCCTTTCCACAGTGGAGCCCAAGAGGGAGCGGGAAGGAGGCCCTATCAGGGAAGAGAGCAGACTGACTGTGCCAGAGGGTGCTATGGTGAGCCACAGGCAACCCTGCCTCCATAACCCAGCCTGCTCTACCTACTACCCACCTCTTTCTAGTCCCTTTTGAAATCTCCTCCCATGCACACACTCTTCTGTGGTCATTCTGCCTGTCATCCTGCTGCTGGTTCTTGGACTACTTGGAATCTAAGCATTTTAGAGCTGCTAATTATTTGATTGATTGGAAAAACTCTGCCGGATATAGTGGCCCACACCTGTAGCCCCAGAACTTGGGAGACTGAAACAGGAGGATTGCAGATTCAAAGATAGCCTCAGCAGGTAGTGAGACTCTCAGCAATCTAGTAAAACCTATTCAAAACAATAAATCAGAACGACTAGGAGTGTAGCTTGGAGGTAGAATGCCCTGTTTTTTTGTTTTCCCCCCCGGTACTGGGGATGGAACCTGGGGGCATTCTACCTCCAAGCTACAGTCCCAGCCTATTTTTTATTCTTTATTTTGAAACAGTGTCTCACTAAGTTGCAGAGGGCCTCACTAAGCAGGTGAGGCTGGCCGAAAACCCGGATCCTCCAGTCTCAGCCTCCCAAATGCTGGGATTACAAGCGTGCGCCACCATGCCTGGCTGCCCGTAGGTTTAATCCCCAGTACCCTCCTCCAAAAAAAAAAATATTAAAAGAAAGAAAAAAAGCCATCCTTACGTAGCACTTAGTGCTTTGTTTCAAGCGTTTAGGTGCATAATTTCATGTACCACTTACAACAACTTCATGAGAAAGGAACTTGCTCTCCCCATTTGTAGATAAGGAAACTCAGGTCCAGAGAAATTGCCCAAGTCACAGGATTAGGAGCTCACAGTCTGTGCTCTAGCCTAGGCCCTTCTTTATTCTTTTTTTTTTTTTTTCTTTTTTAGCCCCAACCCTATTTTTTATTCTTTATTTTGAAACAGAGTCTCACTAAGTTGCGGAGTGCCTCACTAAGCAGCTGAGGCTGGCCGAGAACCCAGATCCTCCAGTCTCAGCCTCCCGAATGCTGAGATTACAAGCGTGCGCCACCACACCTGGCTTCTTTATTCTTTTTTGTGGTACTGGGATTGAAGCCAGGGGCATTCTACCTCCAAGTTACACCCTCAATCCTTTGAATTTTTTGTCATTTTTTGTTTTTTGCGGTATTAGGGATTGAACCCAGGGGCATTCTACCTCCAAGCTACACCCCCAGCCCTAATTTTTTATTCTTTATTTTGAAACAGGGTCTCACTAAGTTGTGGTGGGCCTCACTAAGTAGCTGAAGCTGGCCATGAACCCAGATCCTCCGGTCTCAGTCTCCCAAGTACTGAGATTACAAGCATGTACCACCACGCCCAGCTATATTTTTTTGTCTTAAAACAGGGTCTTCACTAGGTTGCTGAGAATCTTGCTAAGTTGCTGAGGCTGTCCTTGAACCTGTGATTCTCCTGTCTCAGCCTCCCCAGTATTGGGATTACAAGAGTGTGCCACCACACTGGGCTCGGCCTAGGCCCTTCTCAAATGTCTCTCTTCCAGCTTGCCTGCCTCTCACTTGCTCAGCTCTCTGTATACTTGCACACTTCTGCTGGGTCCCACAGGTCATAAGCTTCATCCACTCAGCACAGTGGAGCTGTGGGGAAGGGAAGGGTGCCTCCTTCAGCCCTCATGTTCTCCACAGAAGCCACAGCCCAGCCCTGGAGCACAGTCTTCCTGCAGCAGTGACCACTCCCCAGCAGGCAGTGCGGCCAACACAGACAGTGGCGTGGAGATGACTGGCAATGCGGGGGGCAGCACGGAGGACCTGTCTAGCTTGGATGAGGGGCCTTGCATTGCTGGCACTGGACTGTCCACCCTTCGCCGACTTGAGAACCTCAGGCTGGACCAGCTGCATCAACTCCGGCCAGGAGGGCCCCGGGGTCTCAAACTGCCCAGCTTAACACACACTGGTGAGACCTAGGTGTGGGAGGTCGTGCTGGGCTGAGATGTGGCCCTGCCCTGAGGTTGGGGGGGTCACCCTTCAGCGCTGCCATATGGTACCTTTGTATATAGAAACAAGGTCCCCTTCCTCAAGACACGTTTCCTGCCATCTTTCAGAGACTCTGATGTACAGATATACAAAGGCTATGATGAGCTGGGCATAGTGGCACGCACTTGTAATCCTAGTACTTGGGAGGCAGAGACAGGAGGATTGCAGGTTTGCTGCCAGCCTCAGCTACTTAGTGAGGCCCTCTGCAACTTAGTGAGACCCTGTTTCAAATAAAGAATAAAAAATAGGGCTGGGGGTGTAACTCAGAGGTAGAATGCCCCTGAGTTCAATCCCCATTTCTGCAAAAAAAAAAAATGAAAACCAAGTCTATGATGAGAATGCTGTCCCCTAGGATTATGCAGTACACACCTGTATGACTGTTTACAGCAAATCCCTGGTGACCCAGAATAGGCTGGGAGAAGTAGACAGAACTGAGTGGTTAAAGAGCCATGTGTGGGCCGGGCGTGGTGGCGCACGCTTGTAATCCCAGCATTTGGGAGGCTGAGACCGGAGGATCCAGGTTCACGACCAGCCTCAGCTACCTAGTGAGGCACTCCGAAACTTAGTGAGACTCTGTTTCAAAATAAAGAATAAAAAATGGGGCTGGGGTTATAGCTCGGAGGTAGAATGCTGCTGGGTTCTATCCTCAGTACTGAAAAAAATAAAAATAAAAAATAGGGCTGGAGGTGTAGTCCAGAGGTAGAATGCCCCTGGGCTCAATCCCCAGTACCCCCCACCAAAAAATAAATAAATAAATAAAAGAACTGAGTGGTTAGGGTTAAAGAGCCTATGACTCCTCGTCATGGGAATCCAGGACAAGGCTATCTCATGGGAGAGGGAGGGCAAGATTCAGAGGGCCCCCTAACCACCTTGCCTTTTCTCCCTGTCACTTGCAGGCACCCCTGTGTCCCGTCGTCTGGGCCCCCCAGTCTCTCTTGACCGCCGCAGCAGCAGCTCCAGCAGCATCAGCTCTGCCTACACCGTCAGCCGCCGCTCCTCCCTGGCTTCCCCTTTCCCCCCTGGTTCCCCACCGGAGAATGGGGCATCCTCCCTTCCTGGCCTCACACCAGCCCAGCACTACCTGCTCCGGGCAAGATACGCTTCGGCCAGGGGGGGTGGTACCCCACCCACAGCCGCAGCTAGCCTGGATCGCATGGGAGGTCTTCCTGTACCTCCCTGGAGAAGTCGAGTGGAGTATCCAGGATACAACCCCAATGCAGGGGTCACCCGGAGGGCCAGTGACCCAGCCCGGGCTGCTGACCGCCCTGCACCAGCCAGAGTCCAGCGTTTCAAGAGTCTGGGCTGTGTCCACACGCCCCCCACTATGGCAGGGGGAGGACGGAACTTCGATCCCCACCTCCCAACCTCTGTCTATTCGCCACAGCCCCCCAGCATCACTGAGAATGTCGCCATGGATACCAGAGGGCTACGGGAGGAACCAGAGGCTGGAACTTCCATGATGGGCAGTGGGCTGAACCACTATATGGAGTTCTCATCTGCTGAAACCCTGGGATATGGTGGACCCGAGGGAGCAGCCGCTGAGCCTTATGGAGCTAGGGGTCCAGGTTCCCTGCCTCTCGGGCCTGGTCCACCCAGCAACTACGGCCCCAGCCCTTGTCCCCAGCAGGTCCCCTATCCTGACCCTACCCCAGAAACATGGAGTGAGTTCCCTTCCCACTCCGGGCTGTACCCAAGCCCCAAGGCTCCAGGTGGAGCCTACAGCCAGTGTCCTCGACTTGAACACTACGGACAGGTGCAGGTCAAGCCAGAACAAGGGTGCCCAGTGGGGTCTGACTCCACAGGACTAGCAACCTGCCTCAACACTCACCCCAGAGAGGGACCCCCGTGCCCACAGCCTCCATTCTCTCACTACCCCCAGCCTCCTCCTCCCCAGTATCCCCCGTCAGGCCCCTATCCCCAGCCACCCCCTGATTATCTTCCTTCAGAACCCAGCCCTGGCCTGGATTTTGAGTCCCCCACTCATTCCACAGGACAGCTCAAGGCTCAGCTTGTCTGTAATTATGTTCAGTCTCAGCAGGAACTGCTGTGGGAGGGTGGAGGCAGGGCAGAGGCCTCAGCTCAGGAACCTTCCTACCAGAGTCCTAAGTTTCTGGGGGGTTCCCAGGTTAGTCCAAACCCTGCCAAAGCACCAATGGCTACATATGGACCTGGCTATGCACCCAACTTGCCCAGTCACAAGTCAGGTTCTTACCCTAATCCTTCACCGTGCCATGAAAACTTTGCAGTGGGGGCAAACAAGGCTTCGAATAGGGCAGCAGCACCACCCCGGCTTCTGCCTCCACTGCCCACTTGTTATGGGCCCCTCAAGGCAGGCGGCACCAACCCCAGCTGTGGCCATCCTGAGGTGGGCAGGCTGGGAGGGGGTCCTGCCTTGTACCCTCCTCCTGAAGGGCAGGTATGTAACCCTCTGGACTCTCTTGATCTTGACAACACTCAGCTGGACTTTGTGGCTATTCTGGATGAGGCTCAGGGGCTAAGTCCTCCCCCTTCCCATGATCAGAGGGGCAGCTCTGAACATACCCCACCTCCCTCTGGGCCTCCTAACATGGCTGTGGGTAACATGAGTGTCTTACTGGGATCCCTGCCTGGGGAGACACAATTCCTCAACTCTAGTGCCTAAAGGGTGGGGAATCCCATCCATCAGATCTGCATTTTCTAAGGCTTCCATCCCTCCAGAGGAGGACAGCCACCTCCTGCAAAAGATGTCCCAGGGATGGAAGGCTTGGGCTGGAGGCTGTATTTAGTCTGTGTATGTTTGGGGAAGGATTTTGATAATGACACTGATTCCTGAAAATAAAGGAACAGCATCAGAAAGAACTGCTTTATGTGTTATCTTGGGGAGAGGAACAAGAAGAGAAGTGAGGGTTTATCCTCCTGTTTTCCTCTTCAGAGAGCTCCCTCACACAATCCCAAGTCAGATTCAGAAAGATGGAGTGTTATTCGAGACAGAATTTACAGGATGTCTTTGAAACAGAACACCCCACCCCCCAGAGGCTAGCTGATGGATCATTGGAAACTGGTTCTTTCTTGCCTGGTCAGGGGAAGAGGCTGGTGAAGTCAGTGAGCATCAGCTGGACCAGCTGCCCAGGGTAGAGCACATGGGCTGCAGGGTCTGATGTCTCCTGCTCTGGCCGAAAGAGGGTTGGTCCGAACACAATTCCCAGGTTATGGGGAGTCATGCGGTTCTCATCTGAGTGTGCTATCACCCTGGAGGCAAAGGACAATGGAAGGGGAAATAAGGCAACAGCTCTCCATCTCAAATCAATCTAACCCTAATATGTCTGAGCATGGAAGGGCTCCCTCTGGGATCCCTCCAGGTCATGCTGAAGGAGCCAAGAACAGAGCCTCCAGGGAGTAGAGAAGGAGCAGTGGAGAGACCGTCAGGATATAACCTGAAAATACAACCTGGGACATAACTATCTGATTCTCTGCTTCAGGGACAACCCCAAGAGTCTTCTGCTCACAATTTGGGAGGCTTTAATTCAAATGGCCATCCTGCCGGGTATGGTGGTGCAGGCCTGTAATCCCAGTACTTGGGAGGCTGAGACAGGAGGACCGAAGGTTCAAGACCAGCCTCAGCAACTTAGTGGGACTCTCAGCAACCTAGCAAGACCCTGTTTCAAGACAAAAAATAAAAAGGGCTGAGGGTACAGATTGGAGGTAGAATGCCTCTGGGTTCAATTCCTAGTACCAAAAAAAAAAAAAAAAGCCATCTCCTTTCAGAAGTCACTGCCTAAGCCCCGCTCAGCCAAAGAGGCCATCACCATTGCCTCAGTGGGAAACAAAAGCAGAAGAGGTAAGAATTCCCTTCTTTCTCTCAAAGCATCCCTGGGCTTGTCTTTATCCTATGTCTTCATTTGCTACCGAGCTATACAAAGGTTTTTATTTATTTATTATTTTGTGGTACTAGGGATTGAACCCAGGGGCATTCGAACTCTAAGCTACATCCTCAGCCCTGTTTTATTTTCTATTTGGAAACAGGGTCTCAATAAGATGCTTAGGCTGGCTTAGTACCTGCAATCTTCCTGTCCAGCCTCCCAAGTACTAGGATTATAGGCATGGACTAATACACCTGGCATATATAAATTATTATTAGAGCCAGGCATGGTGGCACACACTTGTAATCCCAGTTTTGGGGAGACTGAGACAGGAGGATCACAGGTTCATGGCCAGTCTCCGCAACTTAGTGAAGCCCTCTGCAACTTAGTGAGACCATGTTTCAAAATAAAAACTATAAAGCCGGGCGTGGTGGCGCACACTTGTAATCCCAGCATTTGGGAGGCTGAGACAGGAGGATCTGGGTTTGCAATTAGCCTCAGCTACCTAGTGAGGCACTCCCCAACTTAGTGAGACCCTGTTTCAAAATAAAGAATAAAAAATAGGGCTGGGGGTGTAGCTCAGAGGTAGAATGCCCCTGGGTTCAATACCCAGTACCACACACAAAAAAATTAAAAAATAAAAAATAAGGCCGGGCGTGGTGGCGCACCCTTGTAATCCCAGCATTTGGGAGGCTGAGACCGGAGGATCCCTGTTCACGGCCAGCCTCAGCTACCTAGTGAGGCACTCCGCAACTCAGTGAGACTTGGTTTCAAAGTAAAGAATAAAAAATAGGGCTGAGGGTGTAGCTCAGAGGTAGAATGCCCCTGGGTTCAATGTGACCCAGTACCACACACAAAAAAATTAAAAAATAAAAAATAAGGCCGGGCGTGGTGGTGCACCCTTGTAATCCCAGCATTCGGGAGGCTGAGACAGGAGGATCCGGGTTCGCGGCCAGCCTCAGCTACCT
>PVLC010031341.1:0-18867 GCA_004027655.1 Graphiurus murinus
CACCCAGGGCAGGCAGAGAGAAGTTTCGGCTTGCCGGGTCTCTCAGACCCAGAGAAGGCACCATCTGTGAAAGGTCCCAGCTTTGACTGGGACACATCCAGGAACAAGACCACCAGGACCATCCTCGGCAGTGCTGATGGCTGGACGGTGAATATATTCCTTCCAGAATATTCTGCAGGAGACCCTCAGCCCCCTGTCGGCACGACAAGTTCTCACCTTTGTGGGCCCCCTCACGCCTTTGACAATCTGATGGGAGCCTAGACACTCTCCCATCAGAAATAGGTCTCTGACACGCAGGGACAGGAGCCTGTGTCCACAAACGCACACACGTGTACACACACACACACACACACACACACACACACACACACCCCTGAACAGGCGAGGTCCAGGGCACAGGTAGAGACCCCCCCCCCCACTTACCTGCAGCATGAGCTCACACTCATCTCGCCCCACGAAGATGAGCTCACGAGGGAGCCGGTGGCGGGTGCCGCAGCTGCTCACCAGGAACCAGGATGTGACACTCATCTTGGTGCTCGCAAGGCCTGCCCGGCCCTGGAAAGGGGTGACTGTCAGAATGGGGCTCCCCAGCCTAGGCCTCAGCCCCCTGGACACACCCCAGACCCAGTCCAGACCTGGCCCTCTGAAGCTCAAGCTGGCCACAGCAATGGCAGGTCACCAGCCCTGCCCCAAGTGTGGCCGGAGTCCCGCAGCCTTTGTCCTGCACCACCTGCCTTCCCCCATGCCCACCTGCAGAGCCCACACCCTCCACCAAGGCGTGGGACCTCCCCAGTCCTCCAAGTCCTTAGTCTCCCTCTAGGTGCCAGGGGCCCAGGTCATGGTGGCATCAGCATGGCCCATCAGGGACCTCCGGACACAAACCCTGAACCAGAGGGCCCACTTCCCCCTGCAGGACACTCTGGGAGTCCTGGAAGCAGACGGAAGGCCGTGGACCTAGGACTGGCTCAGTCACTGCAGGGCCCAGTGCAAAATGAAAATGCAGTCGCCTCGTTCAAACACTATGAAGAATTTCTAAGCCTGGAGCGCAATGTATGAACCCAAGCCTGGGGGCTGGGCAGGGGCTCTGGGCTGGCCCACCCATCCCCGCCCGTGAGGCCGGCCCGGAGCTTCCAGACCCTGCGCACCCTCATCTGACTTACAGTGTAGAGTACAGCTGGAGTGAGCAGGAGACAGTCAGGAGGTGACCAGAAGGCTGGTCAAGAGGTGAGGGCAGTAACCCTGGGCAGAGGGGAAAGGGGCTGGGCCCCCGTGAGCGCAGGCCACAGCCTGTGATGGGGGATGGAGAGGACTCCTGGCTCCTGGGGAAGCTGGAAGGTGGGGGCCATTGCTAAGCTGGAAACAGCCACACCGAGTCCATGCGTACACACACGGCACACATGTGCACGCACCGTCCCCACACACAAGATCACACTGCCCTCTGAAGCCAGGCTGAGTCCTGCAATACCTAATGCCCACACCCAAGGGCTCAGCAGAGAGCTCTTCAACTAGGTCTCGGCCTCCTTCCCGGTGGCCAGTGGGCAAAACCAATGCATATGCCCATCTGTGAATGCCCAGGGGACCATGCAAATATCCCATGGCACGCTGTCAACTTGGCAAGAGGTGGGAAGACGTAGAAAGATCTGCACCAGGAAAAGGCAGTCCCAGGAGCTCACCCTGGGCCCCCCTGCCCTTTCTTAGGGCCCAGCCTTCCAGGCCCCTAGAGCCCCAGAAGTGACAGCAGACTCCAGGGGGCCTAAAACCCTACCTCCCAGAAAGCCCTAATCCTGCTGAGGGAGGGGGCAGGGCTCTCCAAAGAGCCCCACCCCACGGGTCCCCAGTCAGAGCCTGTCTCCTGCTCCACCTGCTGCCAGCTCCCTGGGGCCCACAGGCCTGGGACTCCCCCAGAGAAGGCTGCGCCTCTGCCTACAGCAAACGGAGGCCAAGGCCCCAGAGCCTGACCACAGGGCTGTGCGCGCCTGACTATCCCTGCCGCCGCCTGACTATCCCTGCCGCCGCCAGCCCATCCTGAAGGCCCGGAGTCACTGGGCTCCCCGCAGCCGCCTTCCCAGCAACCTGCCGCGGGTTCGGGACCGGGCCGGCGGCGGCGGGGCCATCGTTGCTAGGAGGGAGAATAATAAACACCCCAAACTTGGCCCCTCTGCCACCCCAGCCAGAAGGGCCACCGCCCCGAGGTGAGGAGGGAGGAGGAGGAGATGAGATGCGGAGGGGTATGGGGCGGTGAGGCAGACAGGCCGGCGGCTAGAAGGAGAAGACAGAACGAGGCTGGAGACAGGCCGAGAGGAGGCAGGGACAGCGGGGAGACGGCGGCGGCGAAGGGAAACGAGGAGACAGAGGAGGAGGAAGACGGAGGGAGGGACCGCGGAAGGAGGGGGGACCCGGCCAGGAGGGAGGAGGCTGGGAGGCGGCCGGGCGGGAGCGCCAGGCCCGGAGGGGGAGGGAGAGGCGCCGTCTCCTGAATCAGCGCTGGCCAGGGGCGGCCAAGGCCGAGCGGGTGCCGGGGCGGGGACCCTGCGCGCAGGCCTGCCCCCCTCCGCAGGCCGCGTGGACGCGCACCCGGCCCGGCCGCGTAGACGCGCTCTGGGCAGCCCCTCCCGGCCTGGCGCAGACCTGGGGCCGCCTCCGCGGCGGAGGGGACCGGCCTGGCCAGGTGCGCCGGGCGGCCCCCACCCCCGCGCCTTTGTCCCGACTCGGCCGGGCCCGATCCCAGGCGACCCTCCCCGCTCCCCGGGAGGCCCGAAGGCGCACAGGTATCGGCGGCAGAGGCCCATCCCGGCGAGCGCAGGGCCGGCGCGTCCTACCTGCGGCTCGGCTCAGCCCCGGCTCGCCCGCCTGGTCCCGGCGCGGCCCGGCCCTCCTGCCCGCCCGCCCGGCCGAGCGCTGGGCGGGGCCGCCGCCTAGGACATGCCCGGCAGCCCCGGCCGAGCCCACGGGCAGAGCGGCGGCCGGCGACCTCGCGCGGCGGGCCCTGACGTCTGCGGCGGCTCGCCCCGCCCCCGGCCACGCCCTCCGCCCCGCCCCCGGCACGCCCCGCCCCCGCCGGAAACCAGGTTAGGGCGGAGCGGAGCCGGCAGGTGAGCGAGCCCCAGCCGGCCCCGCCCCCAGGGCCCCGCGGGCCCCGCCCCCCCGACGCCCCGCCCCCGCCCCGCTCCGCTCGCATCCCAGACCCCCTCCCGGGTGACTCGGCCCCGCCCCGTCTCCGCGACGGGACCGGTCCCTGCGTGTCGGGCGGAACCGGGCGCGCACGGCAGCGCTGCGTCCTGGCCCGGCGCCCGCGGGTTAACGCTTAACCACGCTCGGGGAGTCCGAGACTCCTGCGCGCCCCGACCTCCAACCTTTGACCCCTACAGCGCCCACAAGGGGTGGAGGGTGAAGTAAGGAGGGCGCGTCCCCGAAGCCCACCCCGCCCCGCAGGTCTCTCCTCGGCCGCCTCACCTCCCGCCCGGTCTGTCGGGCCTGCTGGAGGCGATGGTGGTGGGCACGGACGCCTCCCTACCCGACGCCCTCCAAGGGCCAGACCTTCCGAGGGGCGGGGCAGGGCTGGGAACTCCGGGGCACCCCGGGTTCGGGGGTGAGTTCTCACGAGCTGCTCGCCGGGAGCCAGGTGCCACAGTAGAGGTGTCCGGTGTCCCGGGCCGGGCGGGGGAAGGGATTCGCGCTGGGGGCGGGGCGTCTTTGGAGACGCCGTGGACGAGTGCTCCTGAGGGCATTCCTGCGTTCCCAGTGGGGGTGAGGGGGGGTCGTGCGCGCTCAGGCCTGGAGGTGAGCGTGGAGGTGGGGAGCGGGGCGATGGGGCGTGAGGGCAGGGAACCTGGGCTGGGTCTGAGGGGCTGGGTCTGAGGGGCAGCGACTGTGCCCGCGGGTCAGGCACCCGGGCCTGCTCGATGCCCAGAGGCGCTCTCCATAAACTGTGAGCACAGTCGCTGGGCCCCAGGGCTGGAGGTAGAAACGCAGAGGGGGTCTGAGGTACCCCAAGGGTAGAAGGGAGCCCGCACTGAGCTCGCTGGAGGGCAGACCGTGGACACCCTGTGGACGCACGGGAAGAACCGCCTGGGGGAGCTCCGATAGCCTGGCAGGAGGGGGACCTGCACCCGGTGATCAGGCTTTTGGACTCCCTCCCAAGGACGATGTGGCACCACTGGTTTGATGCCGGCAGAGACCTGTTCAGAAGAAGGCTTTAGAGAGCGCTGTGGGTGTTTATGTGGGTGGGTGGGGTAATTGGGGGGGGGGGAGAGGCCCTGGGCTCGAAGAAGGGGGTTGACGACGCAGAGAAGCCCGCAGATTGGGCAGGAGGAAGGGGTGCTGGGTATTGACTGATCTGCCCCCTTCTTCCTTCACCGCAGGGGTGGGCCGCACCGCACCTACTTCTCCACCTCCCTACCTGGTGGGGCACCGGCCCTCCTCTTCCTGAGCCCCACCCATCCTACCTGAGCCAGCCCTTGCCGGGGGCTTCACCCTCCTCCTTCCTGGCTGTGCCTCCCCTGAGTCCACACCTTGGTAAGGGAAAACCGGGACCTCACCCCCTCCTTTCTTTTGTCAGGATCCTGACTTCCTGGTTGGGGGGGCACAGGTAGTGGAGAACCAACCCGCTAGGAGGAGGTCACTGGGCTGGGATACAGCCCAGGGGAGCAGGTGTGGAGTGTGCGCAGATGGGCCGGCCGGGGCTTCGGGGACACTGCCAGGGGGCAGCTTTGGTCCTCATGAAGTGGGTGATACTTGGAGCCCCCTTAGTTCATGCCAGGAACCCTCAGGGAGACCAGGAAAGGAGAACCGAGGAGGGGTGAGGTCCCGGTCCTCCAGCCTTGACCCACACATTCAATGCAGCCCCAAGCCGGGGGCCATGGCGCACACCTGTGATCCCAGCACTTGGGAGCCTGAGACAAGAGGACCGCAGGGTTAGGCCGAGTGCGATAGCTTAGTGAGGCTCTGTTTCAAAATTTAAAAAAATAAAATAGGACTGGAGATGTAGCTCAGAGGTAGAAGGAGAGGTAGAATAACCCTGGGATCAAACCCCAGTTACACACACACACACACACACACACACACACACACACACACCACAAAATGCAACCCCAGTAAAATTAGCTTCAGGATGATTTTTAATTAATTAATTAATTTATTTTTTGCAGTACTGGGGATGGAACCTAGGGGCATTCTACCTCCGAGCTATCCTTCTAGCCCTATTTTTTATTCTTTATTTTGAAACAGGGTCTCACTAAGTTGCGGAGTGCCTCACTAGGTACCTGAGGCTGGCTGAAAACCTGGATCCTCCTGTCTCAGCCTCCCAAGTACTGGGATTACAAGCATGCGCCATCACACCCGGCTATTTATTTATTTATTTATTTATTTTTTGCGGTACTGAGGATTGACTCAGAGGCATTCTACCTCCGAGCTACACTCCCAGCCCTATTTTTTATTTATTTAATTATTTATTTATTTGTTTATTTTTTGCGGTACTGGGGATTGAACTCGGGCATTCTACCTCTGAGCTACACCCTCAGCCCTATTTTTTATTCTTTATTTTGAAACAGGGTCTCACTAAATTGTGGAATGCCTCACTAGGTAGCTGAGGCTGGCTGCAAACCCAGATCCTCCCGTCTCAGCCTCCCAAATGCTGGAATTACAAGCATGCGCCACCACGCCCGGCTCAGGATAGTTTTTTAAAACACAGAGAAGTCTAAAGTCCATGGAGAAGTAAAGATACAAGAATGAATAGTCTTGAAGGGACTTGAGAAGGTATGTCTCCAAAGATAGATACACAAATAGCCAATAAGCACCTGAAAAGGTTCCCACCACCACTAATGGTTAGGGAAACGCAGAGCCACACCACAAGGGGGAGCCACCACGGACGTGCAGGGTGACTGCCTCCCAAATCCACAAATTCTGGCTGGGAGGTGGAACCTTACAGGCCTGGTGTGCGCTGTTGGTGGGAGTAGAAATAGGTCCCGCCAGCACAGAAAGCAGTGTGGCAGTTCCTCAAAAACTTAAAGATTACCAGATGACCCAGCAATCCCACTTCTGGGAATATTCTGTAAAGAATTGAAAGATAAGTGCACACCCATGTTCATAGCAGCACTATTTCCAATGGCCAGAAGGTGGCAGCAACTCCAATGTCCAAGGACAGATGGATAAACAAAATTGTGTGTGTGTGTGTGAGAGAGAGAGAGAGAGACAGAGAGACAGAGAGACAGAGAGATGAGCTATTTTTAAATGTTAAAAAGGGAAGGAACTTTGACACATGCGTGGATGAACCTTAAAGGTGCTATGCTAAATGAAATAAGCTAGTTCACAAAGGGCCAAATGCGGTAGGATCCCACTCATACATAGGAGGCCCTAAGAGTGGTCAGATTCGCAGAGACCGAAGGTGGAATCAGGGGCTGGGGAAGGGAATGGTGGGCCAGTGTTTAAGGGGACAGAGTTTTAGCTTGGGGAGATGGGGGAGCTCTGGAGATGGACGGAGGTGATGGCGTCACAGCATGTGGGCACCTAAAGCCACTAGACTGTTCACTTAAATGGCTAAATAGCAAATTGTATGTTCTGTGTGTTTTACTATAATAAAAAAGAATGAATAGCCCATAAAATTCTGAAAAGGGGGGAAAAAGGCTCTAGTCCTGCCAGGGAGTAGAATCTGGAACGTTTTGTTACGGGCCACTCAGAGGCCGCAGATCCCAAGCCTGTACGGCTGCACTCTGGGTGACTATTTTGACACTTAAAACCCATGAAGAACATGGATTGATTATAGAATCAAACGTGCTGGAACAAGTCGGCAGCCACCTGGAAAAAAATATGCCATTTGACCCCTATCCTGCTCCTCACTAGGAAAGAAACTCCATACAGCCAGAAACAGAAGTGAAAAAAACAAAGACATTAGAAGAAAACAGGAATCTATCTAATAATCTGAGGATGACAAAAGTTTTCCTACACATGACACAAAAGCAAAAGCCATAAAAACGTGTGTGTGTGTGTGTGTGTATGTGGGCACACGTGCTGTGGATTGAACCCAGGGGTGCTCTACTGCTGAGCTACACCCTTAGCTGTTTTACTTTTTATTTTGAAACAGAGTCTCACTAAGTTACTACACACTGGCCTTGAACCTGCAATCCTCCTGTCTCAGGATCCCGAGGACTGGGAATATAGTGGCCTGCAATAAGGAAAACCTTTTCTGAAAACTTTTATTAAATTACAAATGGCAACACTTGCCTAGACAACCGTTTTAAAATCAAAGGGTGTGCAACAAACTAGGGAAACAAATCATACGTTATATGTCTAGCAGAGGGCTATTTTGTTAACAGTGAGCTAAATACTAAATACGTTAGTAAAGAAAGGGCCAGTAACCTGCTAGAAAATGATCCTCCTGTCTCAGCCTCCCAAGTACTAGGATTACAAACATGCACCACCAAGCCCAGCTTTATCTTTTATTTTGAAACAGGGTCTCACTAAGTTGCAGAGGGTCTCACTAAGTAGCTGAGGCTGGCCGCGACCCGGATCCTCCAGTCTCAGCCTCCGGAGTACTGGGATCCCAAGCGTGCGCCACCACGCCCAGTGACCAGGCTATGCTCTTGTTCCTGTCTCCACCACCCCCAAACACAAAGTGTCCCCATGGCTCTCAGGGTCCAGCCACACCGCAGCCCCTCACCTCCAGCTGGTGGCCTTTGTCCCCACCCTCGGCCACTGACCCTTTTCCTCAGCTTCTGCACATGCTCTGTGTGCTGCTCCCTTCCTGTGGGGGCTGCCTCGTGTGCCCCTTTCCTCAGCTCCATCTCCTCCCCAGGAGGTCTTGCTGAGCCTGCTCTGGGGCGGGAACTGGCTGTTCTTCCGAGTCTCCCTAGAAGAAGCCTGCAGAACAGAATCCCACAGTGTCTGAGGGACTTAGAGGCAGGTGGGCAGGTGGGCGCTGCACCGCAGAATGCCTTGAGCCCCAGGACTCTGTTGAAATGACCCAGCAACCCGGCTGGGTCTAGATGCAGGTGTCCAGAGAACAGGTGTCCAGCGGGACAGGTGTTCCTCGGAGCCCAGTGAAGATGGTTTCATGTATACTGCACGTGCGCCAGGGAAAGCAGGAAGGGGGCAGGAGCTGAGAACAAGGGGTGGGGGCCACCTTAGAGACCCCAGGAGGCAGAGGAGGGGAGGGTGGAGGGAGAGGCCAGCAGAGAGGGGAGCAGTGGTCAAGACCTCCCATGGAGGGAACAGTGGTGTGTCCAGCAGGGGTCCTGCCTGGGACGTGAGAAGCAGCTGGGTGCACAGGAGAGGGGCTCTGCTCACCACGGGAACAGACAGTTGTCCCCTGCTGGCTCCACTCCCTGGCAAGGGAAGGGGCTCCCCACCCAACTGATGGCACAAAGGTAAGAGACGCCCCACTTATGAATGAGTGGAGAGACATTGAGAGAGAAAGGTACAGAGCCACCCCATGAGTTGCAGAAGTTCCTGAACAGTCTGAGAGACCCCAGTAAAAACTCTTGGCCTTAGCAAAGTAAGCTGGTAAGTTGTCACAAATAGACTATTCAACAATCAAACTTTTTTTCCTGTTCCAATTATGAGCCTCCAGCAATAGAAATGGGAAAGCTTTCTTCACAAAAGTGAAGAACTAGAATGTGCTTAAGAAAATTACCAAGGAGCGCCGGGCATGGTGGTGCATGCCTATAATCCCAATATTCAGGAGGTTGAGACCGGAGGATCGCAGGTTCTCGGCCAGCCTCAGCAACTTAGTGAGACCCTGTTTCAACATAAAAATAAAAAAGGGCTGAGGGTGTAGCTTAGAGCTAAAATGCCCCTGGGTTCAAGCCCCAGTACCACAAAGTGGAAGGAAGGAAAGAAGGAAGGAAAGAAGGAGAGAGAGACAGAGAGAGAGACACCAACCAAGCAGACACAGGACCTATATGAAGAAAACTGAAGAATGATATAGAGCAAGATCTGGGCAAAGAAAGGCAATACCAGCTAGAATACCAGCGGAAGGTCTTACCCAGATCTTTTTTTTTCTTTTTCTTTTTCTTTCAGTGCCAGGGATTGAGCCAGGCCTCATGCATGCCAGGCAAGTGCTCTACCATTGAGTTGCATCCCAGCCCCAAACTCTCCAAATCTTATATGGAGGAATAAAGGTCCAGGAACAGCCTAGAAAAGGATGAGAAAGAAGAAGGCGGGAGGATGGTCTCCTGGATGTTAGCCAATTCTAAAGCTTTCTGAATCTATAATTATGGTATGGATTTAGGATAGTGAATAGGTCCCTGGACCTGAATGGTTATTCTCAAAAGAAACCCATCGGATGGGAGAATTTCCTTCATGCCCAAAGAGGAAGACAGACTCCGAAGGAAAGGATTGGTTATTTAGTAAGTGGTACTGGCGCAACTAGGTGACCATCTGTAAGAAGAATGTACATGATATGTAAATGTTAAAACCAGGCTGATCAAATAACAAAATGCAGAAAGAAAAAAAAAAAAAAAACTACATTGGCACCTACGCACATTGTATAGAGGACACCTTCCGCGGGTCGGGACTCTGGCGCTATGGAGGAAAGGTATATACAGTAACTACAGCCGTGTTAAACATTAGCGTGTGAAAAGATGCCATAAACTCGAATAAAAATGATTAATTGGAGCTGAGTGCAGGGGCACATGTCTATAATCACAGTACTTGGAAGGCTGAGACAAAATTGAAGGTTCCAGGCCAGTCTCAGCAACTTAGTGAGGGCCTCTGCAACTTAGTGAGACCCTATTTCAAAATAAAGAGTAAAAAATAGGGCTGGGGTGTAGCTTGGAGGGAGAAAACCCCTGGGTTCAATTCCCAGTACCACAAAAGAAAAAAAAAAGGAAACAACAACCCAGGCATGGTGACGTAGGCCTGTAATCCCAGTACTTGAGAGGCTGAAACAGGAGGATTGCAGCTTTGCAGCTTTGCAGCCTGCCTCAGCAACTTAGTGAAATCCTGTTTTTAAAAAAGAGAGAGAAAGCTGGGTGTGGTGGCGCATGCTTGTAATCCCAGTAGTTGGGAGGTTGAGACAGGAGAATTGCAGGTTTGAGGCCAGCCTCAGCTACTTAGTGAGGCCCTCTGCAACTTAGTGAGACCCTGTTTCAAAATAAAGAATGAAAAATAGGGCTGGGGTATAGCTCGGAGGTAGAATGCCCCTGGGTTCTACCCCCAGTACCACACACAAAAAATGAGTAAGCCGGGCATGGTGGCACATGCTTGTAATCCCAGTACTTGGGAGGCTGAGACAGGAGGATTCAGTTTCGCAGCCAGCTTCAGCTGATAGTGAGGCCCTCTGCAACTTAGTGAGACCCTGTTTCAAAATAAAGACTAAAAAAAAATAGGACTGGGGGTGTAGCTCAGAGATAGAATGCCCCTGGGTTCAGTCCCCAGTACCGCAAAAAAAAAAAAAGAGTAAATAAATACATAAATAAATTCCCATATATATGTATATGTCAGAAGAAATGACAAAGGAAGTAAGTGGTGCACTAGAAAATGTCTATTTAGCACCAAAGGAGGAAACATGGAGGAACAGCTGGATAAAATGTGCAAGACACATGGGGGAAAAAAAAAAAGCAAAATGGCTAATATAAATCCTGCCTTATTAATAATCGTATTGCATATGAATACATTAAGCAGCAATTGAAAGGAAGAGATTGAGCCGGGCGTGGTGGCGCACGCTTGTAATCCCAGCATTTGGGAGGCTGAGACCGGAGGATCCGGGTTCGCGGCCAGCCTCAGCTACCTAGTGAGGCACTCTGCAACTTAGTGAGACCCTGTTTCAAAATAAAGAATAAAAAATAGGGCTGGGGGTATAGCTCAGAGGTAGAATGCCCCTGAGTTCAATCCCCAGTACCGCAAAAAAAAAAAAAAAAAAAAAAGGAAGAGATTGGTAGAATTTTAAAATATGATCCAACTATATGATGTCTACTAGAGACACACGTAAGAGTCAAAGGCACAATATATTGAAAGTAAAATGATAGGAAAAGGCAGAACATATAAACGGCAACCCAAAGGGAGGTAGAGTCATTATACCGATATTAGGACATATAAATGTTAAGGCAAATGTTGTTCCCAGAGACAAAGAAGGGTCTGTTATAGTCATAAAGGGAGCAACCCACAAAAAGATCTGACTGGAAACACATGGACCCAAATCCATGAAGAAAAAGGACAAAGTTGAAGAAAGAAATAGATAATTCAACAATAATAGAAATTTATTTATTTATTTATTTGGTACTAGGGATGGAACCCAGAGGCATTCTACCTCCAAGTTATACCCTCAATCTGATTTTTTCTTATTTTTAAACAGGGCTTCACTAAATTGCAGAGGCTGACTTGAACCTGTGATCCCCCTGCCTCAGCCTCCCAAGTACTGGGATTACAGGCATACACATTACACCTGGCTTGAAAATTGTGTGTGTGTGTGTGTGTGTGTGTGGTACTGAGGATGGAACCCAGAGGCATTCTACCTTCAAGGCACACCCCCAGTCCGATTGTATTTCTTATTTGGAAACAGGGTCTCGCTAGGTTGATGAGAGCCTCACTACTTGCTGAGGCTGTCCTGGAACCCGCAATCCTCCTGTCTCAGCCTCCCAAGTTCTGGGATTACAGGTGTGCACCACCACGCCCGGTTTGGAAATCACACTTCAATTAAAAAAGTCAAGCAAAAGCTGGACCCCCACCGTTGCAGCACGGGCCATTGGAAACATGTTGTGAAAGGGTCACAACGAGTCTTGTGAGAAAACTCCAAGAGAGTGGAAGGCCTTTCACCCAGTGTGTCCTGTGTGCAGAGGTAACCTTGGCTGTGTTCTCGGGCAACCTGCCAAACCAGGACGCTCTGCTTTTGTACAGCCCGAGAGATATGAATGTTCTTTGTAACGAGATAGATTTCTTTTAGACCTTGACTTGGCTTCTCCTGTGAATAATCAATTGTGTGGTGTGCTCAGGGCTGTCACGCAGTTTGTCACTGAGTGACCTCGGGGGGGCTCCTGACTCAAACCTTGCAGGTCTCAGAATAAAGTTGGCGTTGGCATTAGACATTGGCCCGCCTCGCTTTCTTTAGGCTCCGGGTTCCAGGCTCAAACACGGACTTCAAGGGTGGTGATAACACACCTGTAATCCCAGTACTTGGGAAGCTGAGATAGGAGGATTCCAGGTTCCAGACCAGCCTCAGCAACTTAGTGAGGCCGTGTTTCAAAATGAAAAAATAAAAAGAGCTGGAAATGTAGCTCAGAGGTAGAATTGCCCCTACCTTGGGTTCAATCCCAAGTGCCAATATATAAGTAAAAAATTAAATAAGGAAAAAGCACAGTAAAGTGTGCTTAGGCCCCCGTGCTGGTCGGCCCTCATCCTGTAACACCCAAGATAGCAGCTCATACAGAGGGAATGTTTACTCGGCTTGCAGGAGAAGGGTCCAGTCCACCATCGCCCGGCTCCCTCGCTTTGGGACCTGTGCCAAGGATGTCCTGGGAGAGCTGGGCCCCACTGTGGCCTTGAGGGGCATGCCCCGTGGCCTGAGGACTTCCCACTCTTAGAGGCTCCGCCACCTCCAGCAGTGCCACGAGCCGGGGACCAGCCCCTCATACGTGGGCCTTTAGGGCCACCCCGGGTCCACACTGCAGCATACACCAAAAGAACAAACAAGAACGACCACATTGGCTTTATTCCCAATACCCCAAAGCGAGAAGCAACCTAGCCAGCTGGGGTAGTACACATCTGTAATCCCAGTACTTGGGAGGCTGAGACAGAAGGATTGTAGGTTCTGGGCTAGTGTGTGGTAACTTAGACCCTTAGCAACTTTTTTTTTTTTTTTTTTTTTTTTTTACGGTACTGGACTGGGGATTGAATCCAGAGGCATTCTACCTCTGAGCTACGCTCCCAGCCCAATTTTTAATTCTTTATTTTGAAACAGGGTCTCACTAAATTGTGGAGAGCCTCACTAAGTAGCTGAGGCTGGCCACAAATCCGGATCCTCTGGTGTCAGCCTCCCAAGTACTGGGATTACAAGCGTGCGCCACCACGCCCGGCTGACCCTTAGCAACTTACTGAGACCCTCATCAACTTAGCAAGACCCTATTTCAAAATAAAATAGGGCTGGGGTATAGCTCAGAGGGAGAACGCCCTGGGGTTTAATCCCCAGTACAAATAAAACAAACAAAAAACAAAGAAGCAACCCAAAAGTCCATCAAGAGGAGAATCGGTATAATCATCATGGGAGGCTACTGAGCAATAAAGGCATTAAAACGGTACACACACACACACACACACACACACACACACACACACACACACGGTGAACGTCGTGGACAGGCAGTGGGGAAATGGTTGCAAAAGGGAGCACACAGTGAGTCGGTTCAGCTCAAGGTCACGGGCAGGCAGAGCTGCTGCGTGGTGGCTGGGGCAGAGCAGTGGGCGCCCTGCGGAGACAGGTGGCAGTGACAGAGACATCCACACACGAGAACATTACCCAACCGTCCACATAAGATTCCTCTCTTTTGCTTGCTTGCTTCCTTTCTTCCTTCCTTTCTCTCTTTTTTTGGTGCTGGGGATTGACTCCAGGAGCTCTCTGCCTCTGAGCTGCACCGGTCTCCAGCCCCCAGTCCTTTTCATCCTTTATTTCGAGACAGGGTTTCACTAAGTGGCCCAGGCTGGCCTAGAGCCTGGGATCCTCCTCTCTCCGCCTCCCAAGTTGCTGGGATTACAGGCGTGTGCCCTGGCACCCAACTAACGTGAGATGTTTTAAAAGACTGGATCTAGCTACGTAGCCCAGGCTGGCCCTGAATCCCTGGGCTTAAGCGATCTTCCTGCCTCAGCCTCCAACTAGCTGGGACTATGGGTATGTGCCGTCTTGCCTCACTTAAGATTTGTGCACAGTACTTTGTGTACGTTTTACCTCAATAAAAGCATGTTAAGAAAGAAACAACATGATGTCTAACACATCTTTATTCAGGTAGGTTTAAAATGCACACCTGTCTCAGTCCGTTTCCACTACTAAAACAAAATACCACTGACCAGGTAATTAGTAAATAATAGAAGTTAATTTCTTACAATCCTGGAGGCTGGGTAGCCCAAGATCAAGGAGCCAGCAGCTTCGGTACCTGGTAGAGGTTGGGGCTGCTGTCTTCTTACTGCGTCCTCACATAGGAAAAGGTATAACCTCTCTCCCCCAAACCTTTTTTTTTTTTTTTTCCTTTTCAGTACTGGGGATGGAACCCAGAGCCTTCTACCTCTGAGCTACATCCCAGCCCTATTTTATTTTTTATTTTGAAACAGGGTCTCACTAAGTTCCAGAGGGCCTCGCTAATTTGCTGAGGCTGGCCTCGAACCTGCAATCCTCCTGTCTCAGCCTCCCAATTATTGGGATTACAGGCATGCACCGCCATGCCTGGCTCCCCAAGCCCTCCCCGGCGCTGAGTACTCAACCCAGGCCTCTGGTCCTCTGCTGGACACCTCCGCCCCAGCCCAGCCGGTTCCCTCCCATCCTTTGCCCAGCCTGCGTGGGAGTTGAGCTTCATGGCCCGCTCTTCCCTTCCAGACCCCGAAAGTGGGACCCCCACCCTCCCCCATCCCCAGGAGGGGCCTCCTTCCTGGATCTGGAGAGCCACAGCCCCTCCCTTTCACGCTCCCAGGGGGGTTCAGGCCTCACTTGGGGCCACCCAGGAAGCTCCCATGGGTGGCCCCCTCTTCAGAGACCCTGGAGGTAGCTGCTTTGGGGAGGGCTGCAGTGGCTGTTCCAGGAGGCAGTGGGCAGAGCGGGGCCAGGGCTGAGGGGGGCCGCCCCGCAGACAAGTGGCCTGGGAGAAGTGGGCACAGCAGGCCTCCTCCAGGGCCCCCTCAACTGGGGCAGGTGGAGCTCCTCCTTCTTGTCCCCACCCCCAATTCCCCAGCCCGCCCGGGGCTGCACCCCCACAACCTGGAGACCCCTGTCCCATCAGGACTACCCTGGCCTGGCCCCACCCCTGGAGAGGGCGGCCACCTCTCCAGGCCCCTGCTCAGCTCTGCCCAGCCTAGCCGCCCCTCCGTCCCTCCCCAGAGGCTGTGTCCACAGCTCTGTGGCTCCTGGGCTGACGTTCACAAATCCCAGTCCCCACCGGCCTCTCTGCTTAGGTCTGCACCTAAGGAGGGCTGGAGCACCGATCACAGTCCTGTCCCCCAGCCCCGGCGCCCTCGTCAGTGCCCCTGCCCCTCTGCACAGTCCACGCCCTGCTTTGCCGCCCAAGGGTCTCCTGGCCCTGGCCCTCCTTCCCCTCCGGAGACTCGGGGCCTCCTCCTGTCGTCCCCGCCCAGACCAGGGCAGCCATCCTTAACCCCGGCTCAGTCCCCTCCTCGTCGTCCTCAGTAGAGAACCTGAATGCAAAGCAGACTGAGTCCCGAACTGCTTAAAACCCTCCAACCGCCCCCCCGGCCCATGTCTCCTAAGATACCCCCTTAACCCCCTCCTCGCTGGTCTCTGGCTGCCACCTCTGTCACCTCTCACTTCCCTGGGGCTCCTCCCCGGGAGCCCCTCGACCCCCGCAGTCCCCGGGGACCCCTCCTGCCCAGCGAGGACGGGCCCGGGCGCCCGGGATCTCTGCGCCCTGCTCTGCTCGGGGCAGGAGGCAGATCCCACCAGCGCCAGAGGTGTGGAAGCGCGCGGTTTGCACTGGAGTTCTGCACTGGGTGGCGGACTGGATGCGCCCCTAGCAGCCGCTCCCGGGGAGGAGGGAGGGAGCCATTGCGCCGCGTGGACACGAGGGGGCGCGCTGCTCCGGGGACCGCCACGCCGGCAGCCTATCCAAGAGCCAGCATCCCGAGAGCGCCGGGCCGGGAGCCAGGGCCCGGGGTCAGGGTCGCCGCGGAGCGAGAGCTTGGGGCTGGCCGCCGTGGGGCCTGAGGACCATCCAGGGACTCCTTGTCCACCCCAGCGGCCCCTGGCGCACACCTCCCCGATGGACTCTGCAGGGCCCGGGGGAGGAGCCTGCCGGGGCGCACCCTGCTGGGGCGGCGCCCCTCCGCCCGAGCGTGGGAACCGGGTGCTGCAGCCCGGGCCGAGCGGGGCGGGCCGCCCGCCAGCTGTCCCGGGGCTCTGCGGTCCTTCCCTATTGCAGGGTCCCCGCGCCGCCTCCCACAGCCGAGTGACCACCGTCCAGCACCCACGTGCCAGCCAGTCGCCACTCTGCTATTCCAACACTGCACCCGACCTCGAAATCCTACATAGCCCGGAGGCCACCCAACGCCGCCACAGAGACCCTGCCCCGCCAGCCCCACACTCTTCTATTTGAAGGTGGGCCGGGGAGGCCGCCGCCTGCCTTCCTGAGTCCCACCGGAAGGGCCTGGAGCCTTCCAGAATCATCCCCAAATGAGCTTCTCCGGCAGACCCTGACGCTCTGCCATCACCGGGACAGGATCAGGCCCCTCGTCAGCAGCCCAGTACTCGTCTTCCTGTCACCCTTCCGTTTATCCTCTCCTCATGCCTCCACCCAAACCACCCTCCATCCCTCGGCTTGGGTGGGAAACACCTGCTCTGAGACCCGGAATAAACCCCGCAGACCGCTGTGGATAACACTGCATGTGGGCGGTGACAGCAAGGGTGGTGAGGCTGGACCCGGTCACCTGTCCCCACCCTAGTCACAAGCACCCCAAACCCAGGAGTCTGAGACTTGCCCTGCTATACCCACACACCCGGCCACCTTGTGAATAAATTCCTTCCCTTTTGCAAAACTCATTTCAGTGACTGAGGTACTGTGCGGTGGGCAAAACGGGCCGGGTTTGGCAACGCCCATCCATCTATCCACCCACCCTGCCCTTCCTCCATTCGTCCCTGACCCATCCTTCTATTCATCCCCCCGTCCCTCCACCCATCCCTCCATCCCCCCGTCCCTCCACCCCTCCCTGAGTCACCCAGCATCTCTCTGTACCTGTTCTTTGAGGCATCTCAACTCCATGGGGTGTGAACTCCTTGGACTCTTCCATCCTCCCTTCCCATCCTGTAAAGACATCTCAGGCAGCGTCCTCCACGCTCAAACATCCAAATGGTCCAGTTAGTTTCAAATAGCCATCTCTCAAGCCGGGCGTGGTGGTGCACGCTTGTAATCCCAGTCCTTGGGAGGCCGAGACAGGAGGATCGCAGGTTCAAGGACAGCCTTGGCAAGTAGTGATTCTCATCAACCTAGTGAGACCCTGTTTCCAAATATGAAATAAAATCAGGCTGGGGGTGTAGCTCGAAGGTAGAATGCCTCTGGGTTCAATCCCTAGTAACACACACACACACACACACACACACACACACACACACACACACACCCATTTCTCATGTGGCGGCGTTGCGGAGATGGGACCATCTCCAGGGCTGGCGGAGCATGGCAGAGGACCAGGTGTGAGAGCTGGTGGCAGTCGGCCCCGTGCCATGCAATGGTGTCACCAGCCTCAAACAACCCTGTTCTCCTGTCTCCACGGGAAGAGGTGAGCAAGACAGGCTGGGTCTAACGGCGCCCGCTGCGGAAGGGCAGAGCCCTCACCCGCATGGCTGAGGGGAGTCAGGTCCCCGTGTGGCCCGGGTCCCACCTGTGCCCAGCGAGCCGTGCAGCCTTGCCCTTGGGTGCTGTCGGAACCTCACAGTCGTGCAGTCTGGAGAGTCGGTGCCGAGAGGGTTACAATAACAAAGGAAACAGGAGCCAGGGTCAGGACAAAGGTGCTTCTGTGGGCGCACCCATGGGCGGGATGAACTTGAGGCCGAGCAGGGTGCAGCCCCAGCAGTCCACTTGATTGGGGATTCAAACAAGGCCTTGACCACAGACCCGGTACAGGGAACGCAGGACTCACACCCGGCCCCCAGACCCAAGTCAGTCCACAGGCCCAGGCCCCCTGCCTGGCAGAGAGGCTGGGGCCGCAAGCCCTGCTGTGAGCCTCTCCCAAGTCCTCCCGGGGGACCCAGCGGCCACCAGCCAGGGTGACTGTGAATCGGAAGACCCCGGGGTTTGCTGGAGCTATAACACACTGGGCCAGAACTGATATCACTCCCCGGGGACCCAGTGTGCTGACACAGTCAGAGACGAGGACATCCAGGGGGAAGGGGAGGGGCCTCGGCCCAAGTCCATCTTGCAGCGGGTCCAGTAGGCGGCTGGGCCTGTCCTGCGCTCATCTCTCTCCCTGGTTCTGGAATGAACTGAAGTCAGACATGCTCGACAACTGGCAGCCCGTGCACATTGGCTGCGTGGTCTGTGGAAGAGGGCTGGCGAGGCAGGAAGGGCCAGGGAACTGAGCTGCACGGCCCTGCTGGAGGCCCGTGGACACCGCGGTGGAGGTGCCCAGTGAATCCTGTGGGAGCCGGCCACCAACCCCCGAGGAGGTCTGCGTCCTAGCCACTGCAGCAAAGGGGACCTTCTGGTGGGATGGGATGAGGGTCCGGAGGTGCGGAGAGGATCCCAGACCATCCAGGTCAGCCCTGTGCTCATTTAACTTCATGTTGGTGGGGATCCGGAGTCCCCCGGTGTGCCATGAGCAGCTCGTGGAGCCACTTGGTGTCTTGCAGTCAGGTCTGGAGGCCCAGTGGCTTAGCCAGGGGCTAAACTCAAGTGGACAGATCATCTGATGGCCTTTGTCACACTCTCCCTAGTCTTTGATTCTTTGGTAAAGAGCATGTATTATGTAATCCATGAACACAAAAATGTATGAATTAACTTGCAGAAAAGTAAAGTCTCTGTCTGAAAAAAAAAAAAAAAAAAAAAGCAGGAGCTGGCCCCAGGAGCTCGAGGTTGGTCCATTCCAACCTTCTGAAGAAGAAAGAAGGAGACACGCCCTTGGATGACAAAGACGCCGCTCACAGCCTTCCTGCTCATTGTCTTGCTGCATCTCCTTTCCCTCCCCATAAAAACACTTTGCACCACTGAGCCCCCTGAGAGGCTTATGACA
>PVLC010031342.1:0-18856 GCA_004027655.1 Graphiurus murinus
GGGGGGCTCACAGAGCGCCAGGGCGTGTCACCGACACACACCGAGGGGGGCTCACAGAGCGCCAGGGCGTGTCACCAACACACACCAAGGGGGGGGGGCTCACAGAGCGCCAGGGCGTGGGGGCTGGGCTCCATGGCCTCGACGGCGTGTTCCCGGCAATGCTTCTCCATTCCACAGGCTCAGACTGAGAGGTCTGCTGTTCTCCCTGATGCTTTTCGAATGTTTATTTTGACCTTACTGGTAATATTAAAAAGGTTCTTGAGGATCAGGGCATCTGGGCCATCTGGTTCCCTTCCATGGTGGTCACTAGACTGGACACAGGTTTTCTGTCTTTGTACCATTTCCGCACATGGAGGAAGAGGCTTCTGTACCTCCTTGAGGTTGGACGCGGTCATGTCAGTGTAAGTGACTTAAGTCCAGATGGAAGACTCAAGGGCCCGTGGGGACTCGCATCCTCGGGGACGGGAACCTCAGAGGAAGAACTGCGTCAGCCCGGTCCTGACTACCCGGAACGCAGCCCTTGTGGCAAAAGTATTAAAAAACTTCTGTTGTTTCCAGCCACTGAGGTTTGGGGATTGTGTATTACTGCTGCACAACCTCGCTTGTCCTGCCCATAAATGTTACTGCCAAGAACTGCCATGTGAGCTGGGTGTCTGAGGTCGCCTTGCCTTTTCCATCTAAATGGCAAGGAGCCATCCTGAGAGGTGGAGCTTGACTGGGTCGAACCCGGACCTCACACAGGCTAAGGCAAACTCCACCACTGAGCCACACCTCAATCTTGCCTGTTTTTCCATTTTACTTTGAGATAGGATCTCACTAAGGTGCCCGGGATGGCCTCCAACTTGTGATCCTCCTGCTTTAGCCTCCAGCGTCGCTGGGATTAGAGGCCGGTGCTGTCATGCATCATGAAGCTTAACTTTTATATTTACCACGCCTGGCAAATATCAAAGGCTTTACAAAGACTCAGTCATTGGCATCTGAGTTTTCAAGTTTGAAAAACATGATTCTGGGTTATATATATGTAATTAACACTTAGTCTAGACTTAAAGGATTTGTATATTTTAAAGAACATCTACTGAATCAATCAACTCAAACAGTTGAGGCTAGTCAGAGCATCTATTGAATCAATCAACTCACAGTTGTCAACTCACAAACAGTTGAGGCTAGTCAGAACATCCATTGAATCAATTAACTCACAAACAGTTGAGGCTAGTCAGAGCATCTATTGAATCAAACAACTCACAAACAGTTGAGGCTAATCAGAACATCTATTGAATCAATCAACTCACAAACAGTTGAGGCTAGTCAGATTGACCTTATAGGTTGTAGATGTACCAAAAAATGTTGATTCCAGTGACCATTAAACACTTGACACACTGCTAACACCACAGGAGCTAGAGAGCTCTTTCCTGCTCCTGAGAAGCCTGGGTGTTGTTAGGCAGATAAAAACAACACGTGGAGGACATGCAGACTCACTAAAGTTGGTGTGCAGTTCTCAGGTGCTGCAGGACTTTTTTTTTTTTTTTTTTTGCAGAACTGGGGATTGAACTCAGGGGCATTCTACCTCCGAGCCATACCCCCAGCCCTATTTTTTATTCTTTATTTTGAAACCAAGTCTCACTAAGTTGCGGAGTGCCTCACTAGGTAGCTGAGGCTGGCCGCGAACCCGGATCCTCCGGTTTCAGCCTCCCAAATGCTGGGATTACAAGCGTGCGCCACCACACCCAGCGCTGCAGGACTTTTTGATAATGTGGGCTGGAGAATTGGGACAAGTTCACAGTAGATGTAAGAATTTCAGTGGAACCTGCAGAGTGACAAGGGTACTACAGAGGCCAGCGGGAGGTGCTACAGAGGATGTACTACAGGGCATACTACAGAGGATGCTCCCAGGACAGACGTGGTAGAAACTGCAGGGGTGAGAATGAGGACACTCTTCTGGGACGCGCTTCCAAGGACTGAATTCCGGAGGCTTGGGAGAACTGCTCAGACAGAACCATCAGCAAGAAGAAAACTCAAGCACTGAGCCGCTTTGGATTCTATTAAAGACATTCGCAGTTAGTATGCAGGTTATACTTTAAGGGATCAGCTCTGGAGGGACGCAGCCAGGGAGAGGCGCGCAGGGCTTCCCAGCTGTGGGCACAGATGGAGAACGGCTGCCCTGTTGCTGGCACAGTCAAAGTGTCAAGGCCTGAAATGTGGACGAGCAATGCAGCTCTCCAAGGGAGAGGGTCACTGGCCTCACACGAAACAGGACAACAGGCCTGAGTGCTGGCACCCAGGCCCCGGCGGCCTGGCCACCCTTCGGTGCTCTTTCACCCTCGGGTGGGTGCAGGGCAGGGCGGGGCTCCATCTCTCACTGAGGGAACTAAAACAATCCCAGTCCTTAGGCACATTTGTCCCAGATACAAGAAGGGGGGGGGGGGTCTTATGACCCACTGGCACTTTGCACAATCTGTTTCCTGCTATGAGAAGAAACCAAATTAAAAGCCCCCTTGGACTTTCTGAGTCATTCTTTATCCTTGCCCATTCTCAAAGCCAAACTGTGATCCCCGTCTGGCCAGTTTCACAAAATGCAAAGACAAACCACCAGGAGCAGATATTTGTACCGCATTCAACCATCCAAGAATTGATAATCCTATATAAACCAATAATCCCATGTAAAAAAATCTAGCATCGTGTTTATACAAAGCAGAACATACATAAACCATAGGACAATACGAAGACGATAAACAATGCAAGAGGAACGTGGTGACGCATGCCTACAATCTCGGTACTTATGCGGCTGAGACAGGAGGATAGCAGGTGCGAGGCCAGCCTCGGCAACTTAGCAAGATCCTCAGCAATTTAGCAAGACTCTATTTCAAAATAAAATTAAAAACGGGCTGGGGTAGAACTCGGAGGTAGAATGCCCCTGGATTCAATCCCCAGTAACAACAACAACAAAGTTTGTCACCAAGGGTGCAGGGCAATGAACACGACACCGCTGGTGGCCGGCGTGCAGATGGGCGGCACTCTGGAGACACCGGAGGAGCCCCGGCACGGGGGGCTACGAGCGCCTTCCACAGGCCCAGAGCGAGAGCCTGAAACCACTTTAAAAACTCTGTCACCGTGAAGCCGGCAGTTAAAGAGTGCCGTAATCATACAGCGCCAGTTATACTGCGTGAACTAACTCTACAGCCACAGACAGGATGGATCTTGAAAGAAAAATACTGAGTAAAAATACATGCAGAACATCAGTGAGAAGTCTCATATAAAATTAAAACACATGATACTACATGTGAGCGTGTGCGCGTCCTTAATTTATAAAGATATGAAAACATGAAGTACAAAAGCTAGACGCCAGCCTCAGAACGGTGGTCACTTCGAGCTGAAGCACAGAATGCGACTGTGGAGACAGAGCTGAACCTGTGACATGTTTTTTTTAAGTGTTGAGGCTAATATGACTGAATGGCACTATATGTTACATCGGGATGGTAGGTCTGAGGATCTGCACACTTCTGTGTTAGAAATGTGTATAAATTTTACAGTACTATGTGTCAAGTCAAAGGGATCAATGAGACTACCTAGGGTCAGAGGCTAGAGGAAACAGAGGAGGTAGGTCCAGAGTAGGCTCTGAGGTAGGGTGGATAAACTCCTGCAAAAACCAGCATCTTAAAAAGAACACGGGAAGAAACAGAAGACCTGGATGGCCCTCTATGCATTAGAGAAACAGCATGTGTAGCACTCGCTGTTCAACATAAGTTGGCATCAACAACAACAAAATCACAGGGAGTTAAGGACTGTACTTTAAGGGACTAGGGCTTTGCCTTGGTGGTACTACAGCACTTGCCCAGAATGTGCAAGGCTCTGGGTTCCATCCCTGGCACTGCAAAAAAAAAAAAAAAAAAAAAAAAAAAGAACTGTACTTTTGGCAAAGAGCCAATTCATTCTGCCCTGCCTCTTTCTAATAATAAACACAGCAGATAAAATGGAAAATAACGTCTGAGAAAAATTACATGTGACATAAACCAGGGTGAAACACACCCTTACCATCTCTGAAGCAGGAAGCAAATCTCCAGCTGGCAGTAGAGTCGTTAATTGTTCAAGGGACAGACACTTGACCTCCTTTTGAAAGAATACTTCTTGCTGCCAATATCATCAGTCCAGCAAAAATTCTCAAACCAACTGTGACACAAGATGCAATCACCTTTCTAAAAGAAAGTCTTTATAAAGTCCTGGGAGGCCACATGTGACCTGCACAGGCCTGGCAGGTTAGGAACAGCAGGTGCCAGGAAATGCTTTAGCAATCGTAGATTTGCTGATTTGCTTGGTGTAAATACTCCCACCGTAGCGGATTTCAAGCCAACAAGATGACTATAAACAAAACCCGGCAGGGATGCACACAGTCGGCGCTCAGGAGCTGATGGGAGCAGCTAGCGACCGCCCGCAGCTAGCGACCGCCAACACCTACTACTGCTTACACGCGGAGTGCTGGGTACGCGAGCTAAGCACCTCAGACCCTCTGCGACCCCGAAAGGGCAATGGGGCGGGCACTATTTTTTTTTTTTTTTTTTTTTTGCGGTACTGGGAATTGAACTCGGGCATTCTACCTCTGAGCTACATCCCCAGCCCTATTTTTTATTCTTTATTTTGAAAGAGGGTCTCACTAAGTTGTGGAATGCCTCACTTGGTAGCTGAGGTTGGCTGTGAATCCGGATCCTCCCCAATGGTGGGATTACAAGCATGCGCCACTCCGTCCGGCTGGGTGGGCACTATTCCATCCTGGTTTCGAAGATGAGAAGGCACTAGGTCTTGAAGGGGGTCGTTAACTAGTGGAAGGCGGGCACTTGGAAGCCAGCAGCCAGGTCCAGTGGTCAAAGCGCTCAGTCCCCCTTTCATCTCGCCGCTGTCCCCACGCGGCGGCCACCCCGCCCATCTTCCAGATGCTGCGATGCCCGAGAGTGAACAGCGCGGCGAAGGAAGGGGCTTTGTCCTCCTCTCTCCTGGTAAACTCCCCCTGCCCTTCGAGGCCAGGCCAGGGCTCCCTCTTCAGTGCAGCCTCCCCCTGGCTGGGAATCTCCAATATTTTTATCGAATAATCTTTTTTCCATTGTAAAATAAATACGTGCTCATTAGAGAATATGGAAGACATCCAAGAGAAGGGAGAGGAAACCTCTCTTGACCCACCTGCCACTGGCAGCCGCCATACTCCCCTCTTAAAGGTCACCCAAAGGCCCAGGCGTCGGTGGCGCCCGGGGAGGGGGTGGAACCTCCAGGAGCTGGGTCTAGAGGGAGGTCCTCGGCGAGGGTGCACCCTGAGGGCGGCAGTGACGCCTGGCCCTTCTCTTCCTCCTTCACCTCCTGCCAGGCGCTGCCTCCGCAGCCACTGCACCCGCCCTGGCCTAGGAACAGAGTCCACCTGATCACGGCTGGACACTTCTCTCTATAAGGTGAGGACCTCAGGCACTTGGGACAGGGGTGGGAAGCGGGTTTATCGGACGAGTGAGCGGCTCCCGGGAAGACGGCGCGTTCCCACGCTTGCATCTGCCTCCCCACCCGCCTCCATGCCTGCCACGCCACGCCACGCCACGCCACGCCACGCACAGCGGCATCACTGATCCGGAGCTTTTTTACTAGGTCTTCTGTGCATACAAGGCAACGAGCTCCCCGAACCCCTCAAAGTCACTCCAACACCTGGACACGCCCCAGCGCTCTGGCCCGAGGGGCGCCCTTCCTCACCTGCAGGCCTCGCATCTTCTGGAAGCGCGCGACGGCATCGCTGATGGTGTAGACGCGCACGTGGCCCATGTGCAGCTTGCCGGAAGGGTAGGGGAACATGGAGAGCACGTAGAACTTGGGCTTCGAGTGCTACAAAGGACAGAGAGCTTTATGAACCATTTCCTGGGAGCTCTGCAGGCGCTAATAGTTTGGCAAGGTAGTAACCTAACATTTTTAAAATTTCCTTTCAAGAAACGCTTCTCGTATGTAAGAGGACAAGGCGAAACCCCAAACCCAAAGCCCCAATTTAAGCTTAAGAATGTCCAAAATAATGCCAATCTAAGTACTAATTTCCTATATATTTAATTTTTTTTCCTCTCTTTTAAAGGCCTCCTTTTAAGGACAGCTTCTATCTAGGTCAGAATGAACTGTTCCTCCCAATTAGCCTAACACATGCATCCCCTTGGTTCACGGAAATAAGAGCTGCACTGCATGATGGGGCGTCCCTAAGCCCCTCCCACGCCCCCAGGGCGGCGCCCAGGCGGACACAGGGCTGCGGGACCAGCAGGGCCCAGAGCTTCCCTCAACAGGAAGGGCTGGCATGAGGAAACCTCAGCCAACCAGGGCTCGAGGCTGCTGCTGCTTTCCAGGACGGTGAAGAGGAAAGCCGGGTCAGCCTCTAACTCTCCAGCCTCCGAGTCAGCAGCAAGATGGTGGCGAACTTGGGAAGGCGGCGTGTCCGCACAGGCCGCACACAGCACAGGAGTGGACCCACGGCTGACTTTTGGCACCCTGTTCTCAAGAGCTAGAGAAGAAGAGGTTCCGAGGAGAAGTGGCAGTCGCTGAGCTGATTCCTTACTGCGACCTGCTGTCCAAGGGAAAGGACTGGGTTTTATTTTACTTATTTATTTACTTTTTTTTTTTTTTTTGCGGTACTGGGGATTGAACCAGGGACATTCTACCTCCGAGCTATACCCCCAGCCCTATTTTTTTTTTTTAATTCTTTATTTTGAAACAGGGTCTCACTAAGTTGCAGAGTACCTCACTAGGTAGCTGAGGCTGGCCTCGAACCCAGATCCTCTGGTCTCAGCCTCCCAAATGCTGGGATTACAAGCGTGCGCCACTACGCCCAGCTTATTTATTTACTTATTTATTTTGTTTTTTTTTTAAGTTTCCAGTGCTGAGGACTGAACCCAGGACATTGCACAGGCTAGGCAAGCACTCTGCTACACAGCAGGGGACGCCGGCCATGTGAGCTCGAGTAGAAGCTGAGATTCGGGATCAGTGGGGACCCAGGGCCTGAAGTGTTGTTAGGAAGGTGAGCAGGAATGGGGGTGCAGCTCAGTGGTAGAGCACTCACCTAGCGTGCAAGAGGCCCTGAGTTCCCTCCCCAGCAACACACACACACACACACACACACACACACACACACACACACACGGAGAGTGACAGAAAACCCTCTCACTTGTGAGCAAGTCCCTCCAGGGAGGCGCAGCAGCCCATTCTTTTACTCAGTGCAAATAAAAGCAAGACCACCATCCACTCTTTCAAACAGTGTTCCCTCTTGTAACGGATCAGGCCTATTTCCTTTGGGAATCTTTAGGATATGGGAAAACACCTTGTTGGAGTTCTTTGGGAGCTAGAAAAACAGCAAAAGCCTGGACATATGCTATTCTAGTTCTTTATTTTAAAGTTTCTACATAAAACATTTTTTATTATAGTCACCTTATTTTATACTAGTCTGTCTCCTCACACTATATCCAACGACTGTGCCCCAAACATTCTCCACACAGAGTTCTTTGCTGGTCTCTCATTTTTCTCCAACACAGACTAGATCAGCAGCGAAATCAAACGATGCATCATAATGCTAGCTAAGCCACACTCCAAACCCAAGGTTTTAAGAGACACATAGGAGGCACTGCTAGCAAAAGTCTTTAATATTCATGGCTGTTTTTGTTTACTGCAGAGAATGTATTCAGCCTACAGCCTGTCCCTGCCTTTTGCTTTTCTGCATGAATTAAGTCATTTTCCTCAGTGACAATGAAGTGAGCTGTGCCGTGTGGGGGCGGAAAGGAGAGAGAAACGATGGGAGTTGATGGTCTAATTGCGAAGGAATCTGATTGAAAGGGAAATTTTCATAATTACATAAAAGTAGAAGAATTTAAGCCTTGAAGAGAAATTAGGATTCTAAGTGATGGGGAGAGGATGGCTTTTATAAGTGGGTCCTGTATTTTTTTTTTTTTGCCTCTGACTGTCAAAGGTGCCTTCTGTGCTGAAGCTGTCACTGTGACTAGAGGGTGCAGAATCTTCTGGTCCCAGCTTTGCCACCAGCTGCAACACTAAGCTTAGGCAGCGGGCGTGGTGGCGCACACTTGTAATCCCAGTACTTGGGAGGCTGAGACAGGAGGATCGAAGGTTTCACGGCCAGACTCAGCTACTTAGTGAGCTCCTCCACAACTTAGTGAAACCCTGTCTAAAAAAAAGAATAAAAACATAGGGCTGGGGGTGTAGCTTGGAGGATTCAAACCCCAGTACTGAAAAAAAAAAAAAAAGACTAAGCTTAGGCCTTTCAGGGCTGGGTTTGTTATTTGCTCATCAAATAGGAGGTGAAGGAAGGTTCAGGTGAAACCATGGACTCGGGAATCCAGCGGGTGGGGTCTGAATCCTGGCTCTGCTGCACACTAGCCCTGTGTCTCGGCAAATGAACAAACTGAGCCTCGGCTTTCTTATCCCAAATGAGGATATTGCTGCCTGTCCTCAGGGCTGTTTCTCAGTTCAATGAAACAATCCATGGAGAGAGGGACCTGGCACCTGGTAAGTGCTCATTAAGTGGAAACTCTTTTCAAATGGTGACAAGACACATCGGCTTCTCAAATCCATTTGGGTGGATTTCAAGTGTACCTGGTGCAGAGTGAAATCAAAAGGAAAGGCTGCGGAATCCACCAGCATTTGGTCAGACTCCACGTTCCTGACAAAGATACACCACATGTTTTTATCCGTGTGTATCTTTTATTTGCATAACACTTCAGTTTGTAAAATGTGTTCAGCCACGTTTTCTCATTTGATTTTCAAAACGATTCTGTGAAGTAAACAAGGCAAGGGGTCTGAGAACCAAGGAGGCCGTGTGACTGGCCTGACCCACACCCATTTCCTGGGAGGCACAGTGGGTGTAGCTCAGGTAGAACACCCTTGGGTTCAGTCCCCAGTACAAAAAAAAGAAGACAAGATGCTACAGGTGAATGAGATGTCACAAAATCAATATCAACAAGCTACAACTTCAAAATGTTGGGCTCAGACACCTTGTAACGTACTCGAACCCTGGCGGCCTGACCCAAACGCCGAGCCCTGCGGCCCCTCCGCACCGTCCCAGAATACTCACATCGGCTTCTGAGATCTTGGAGGCCTGTTCTTTTATGCGTTGATGCCACCACTCCTCCACGTCCTTCCTGGTCTGCAATGTATACTCTTTCGTCCACGTCCCCGTGGCACTGTAAATACCTCTGGCACATCCTGGGATGAGTCTCCTTTCCCGCCTGATGACATGTGGCCCCCCGCTCAGCTGCCTTTTCAGGAGAGAGGCATAGAAACCCAGGGTCCGCCAAGCAGATGCCATTCTTAGGAGGTGGGAAGGTCCTGGAAAAGAAGGCAGAAGGGCACACTGGCAGGCTGCCCGGAACCTCTCCCGGGCTCGTCCTTCCAACCAGCACTGCCCAGTGTCCCTGCCTGTCCACATGCCTTCTCCTCTGCTGCTTTTGATCATTTTCCCCCCAAAAGAATAGAAGTTTGAGCTAAACAAAAATGTGTCATGGAAAATATAAAAGTGGCTCATGCCCCCCAAAGCCAAAGATACAAAAACCCTGTATAAGCAAAGGGAGCCCGCCGCCTGGGCCAGCTCCTGCAGGGCCTCGCAGTGGCAGGGAGGCGTGGCGCCTCTTCCCTCCTCCTCCAGGATGGCCCAGCATCTGCCCAGCAGGCGTCACCTGCCATCCCTCCTGGATGCAAAAAGCGCTAAGCACGTCTTGGCTTGGCCTCAGGCTCAGTGTCAGGAGGGATCTGAACACAGGCCTCCTAGGAAGACCAGAGATTCTGAGCCATTATTACTATTTTTCATACATGTTATGAATTAAACAGACCCCATAGGCTAAGCCAGGAAACAACCATTATTTAGAGGCCTGCTTATTCATTTAATTCTTCATTCATTTACTAACTACTTAGCGTAGCACTAGGTCCATACACTGTTGCAGGCACTAGGGATAGTGCGGTCCTCTGCTGGGGTACAGCTCAGGGGCAGCATGTGTGCTTAGGGAAAATATTAATAAACCTGCCTCTAAAACCATAAAATATCTGTATGTCAAAAGCATCATGAACAAAATATTAGAGAATAGTTAGCAGAAAGAAAATGTATGCCAAACCTATAATGACAAAAGGTCATCCCACTCTATAAAGAATTCACATATGAGAAGAGAAATGCTAAAAACCTAGTGTTAAAGATAGGCAAAGGTAGCTGGACATGGTTGTGATCACCTGTAATCCCAGTATTTCGGAGGCTAAGACAGGAGGATCACAAGTTCAACAACTTAGCGAGGCCAGCCTCAGCAACTTAGTGAGACCCTGGTTCAAAATAAAAGATAAAATAGGGCTGGGTGTATAGCTCAAAGGGAGAATGTTCCTGGGTTCAATCCCCAGCACTCACTCCCTCAAAAAAAAAAAAAAAAAAAAAAGGGCAAAGGTGTGGGTCAGGGGTATAGCTCAGTGGTAGAGCAATTACTTAGTGTGTGTAAAGCTCTGAATTCAATCCTCAGCAACTCACACACACAGCACAGGAAATCAGGACAGCGGACACACAAATGGTTAATTAGTATATGAAAAAGATCAACTTTACAACTAATCAAAGAAATGCAAATTAAAACAATAATTAAATAGTTTGCTTATCAGACTGGCAACAACTTGTTTAAATAAAGAGAAACAGTGCATTTTTGTACACTGTTGGTGGAAATGTCAACTGATTCCACCTCTCTAGGGGACAATCTGGTAATGCACCACAAGATCTTTTAAGAAAAGTCCAAGGGCTGGAGTGTAGCTCAGTGGTAGAGTGCTTGCTTAGCATATGTGAGGCCCTGGGTTCAATCCCCAGCACTGAAAAAGACAAAACAAAGAATCACAGGAGACAGTGTAAGTTTGGGGCTGGGGTCTGGCTTGCAATCCGCACCCTTCCAAAGCATCACTCCACCCCTCTTTAGAGTCGGCCCTGATCTCAGCCTCTCCTGGAACTTAAGGTATTTGAGAATAGGAGCGGCCCGAGAACTGGGCCCAAAATGATGATCACAGATGACAGAGGAACCTAGAAGAGGAGGACCTGGGAGAGGCGCAGGAAGGCATCCGTGACCCCCAGAGAAAGCGCAAGAATGTATCTGGGGAAATGCGACTGAAAGAAGCCAGTTGAAAAACCAAGTCTTGTGTTTCGCTGCTAGGAGTTCACCGTGTGACCCCAGGCAACTTAACTCCTGCCTGGAACTTTGTCTGCTCTCTCTGTAAGATACGGAAATAGATCCCCATGATTGATTGATTGATTCTTTCTTTCCTTTTTTTTTTTTTTTTTTTGATGCTGGGGATGGAACCCAGGGGCATTCTATCTATTTTATTCTTTTATTTTGAAGCAGGGTCTCACTAAGTTGCAGAGAGCCTCGCTAAATTGCTGAGGCTGACCTCAAACCTGCGATCCTCCTGTCTCGGGCTCCCAAGTAGTGGGATTAGAAGTGGGCGCCACCGCAATGATTTCTGAGGGCCTTCCGGCCCCAACACGCTGTGGCAATGACCTGTGTGCCCAGGGGTGCACAGGATGACCTCTGACTGCGTCCAAGCCCCCCAGGGCAGGGAGCGAGGACCCAGGAATGGACAGAAACCTAGGGACGCGAGAGGGGCCCTGCGAACACGTGCGTTGTACTGGGAAGGGTCCGGAGCTCGCGACAGGGTCCGAGGCTTACACGCCTGAAGATCCAGAGCAGCCGAGGCCCCTGAGTTCGGAGACGGCGAGGTCGGGGACCGCGAACCTGCCCCGGCGAACCGGACCCTCCCGATCGGGCCTCGTCTCGCGCCGCTGAGCTGCGGCAGGGGGTTACCTGCGCGCAGCCCTGGCCTGGGCTCCTCTACACCGGGCTCCACGAACCTCTAAGCGCGCACAGCCGGACTGGCACCGTGGGCGCCGCCATGTTGGCAGAACAACAACTTTATTGGTCGCGGCCGGGCGGACACAGACAGCGGGCGGGGCGGAGGGGCGGGGCGTCCGAAGAGGGGCGGGGCGGGGCGTCCGAAGAGGGGCGGGGCGGGGGAGAGGGCGGCTCCCGGTAACCCTCGGGGCGGGGCTAAGGGCGGGGCTATACAGAAGCCCCGCCCCTTAGCCGCGCTCTCCTGGCTTCTTCTAGGTGCTCGCAGGTTAAGTTATTACAGATGCTGAGCCTAGAGGGACATGCCTGTAACTCCGCTACTTGGGAGGCTGAGACAGGATGATCGCAGGTTCGAGGCCAGTCGCAGCAACCTTAGCAAGACCCTCAGCAATTTAGCAAGACTCTCTTTTTTTTTTTTTTTTTTTTTTGCGGTACTGGGGATTGAACTCAGGGGCATTCTACCTCCGAGCTATACCCCCAGCCCTACTTTTTATTCTTTATTTTGAAACCGGGTCTCACTAAGCTGCGGAGTGCCTCACTAGGTAGCTGAAGCTGGCCGCGAACCCGGATCCTCCGGTCTCAGCCTCCCGAATGCTGGGATTACAAGCGTGCGCCACCACGCCCGGCTGCTGCAAGACTCTCTTTTAAAAAATAAAAATAAAAAGGGCTTGGGGGGGGTGCGTCTAGCTCTGAGGTAGAGCACCCCTGGATTCAAACCCCAGAACCAAAAAAAAAAAAAAAAAAAAAAAAAAGTTATTGCAGGTGCATGACAGCTATTGGGTTAGATGTGGATGAACTCTAGCGGGTGGTGGAAGCGGGAGGCCGTGGGAGCCCGGGTTCTGGACCTGCCTAGGCTTCTTGACCTCTTGATTTCTCCACAGCCCTGATCTTCTGGCCCTGGGAGGGAATTACCTAGCCAAGACTAGATTGGGGGTAAAGTACTCTTCTCACCCCATGAGCAGACTGGGAGTCAGGAAAACAGGATGCCTGGTCTTTATTTCACGTATCCCAGCCCCACCCCATCGCTTGTGCGTGCACCCGCAGGTGTTTCTTCCTTTCTTTTTTTTTTTTTTTTTTTTTTTTTGCGGTACTAGGAGTTGAACTCAGGGGCATTCTACCTCCAAGCTATACCCCCAGCCCTATTTTTTATTCTTTATTTTGAAACCGAGTCTCACTAAGTTGCGGAGTTTCTCACTAGGTAGCTGAGGCTGGCCGACAACCTGGATCCTCCGGTCTCAGCCTCCCGAATGCTGGGATTACAAGCGTGCGCCACCACGCCCGGCTTCTTCCTTTCTTTTTTTAAATTGGTGTATTGTAATTGTACATGACAGTCAGAGTGATACGTGGGTTTATGCACATAGCATTGTTTGGTGTGTTTCCTTCCCAGTACCCGCAAGTGTTTCTTGCTTGTAATTACTTAATGAAATTGATGAATTGAGAAGGACCAGTGGTGTTAAAGTATGCTTTTCAAAAAGATAAAAACCACCAGTTTAATGGAGAATTTGGGGGAACACAATATATATGGGCGATCAAAAATACCAAAGTGAATTTGCTAATTGTGCAAAATGGTTCATACCCTATGGAACAAGAAAAAAAAAATGTTGGGGAGCCATCTTTTTCTGCCAGGCTGAACTCACTTGTACCTCTACCCGACAAGTCATCCCGTGACTACCTGTGTTCCTTACCCGTGTTCTACATCTTAGCTTCTCTTCTTACCAGGATGAACAGAAAGAAGCCAATAGGAGGACCAGCACAGGTGCACCGTCTCCCATCGACTCAAAGCCTCCAACCTGCAGAGCACCCAAGGGACACACAGTGATCTGCCAGTTTCCGAGTCCTTCACATTTCCCGAGAGTTCAAAAATCGAAACACCTTATTATTCAGAGGGTGGCCTCCAGACCAGCAGCAGCCTCCCCTGGGAGCTCCCTAAAAAATGAGAATCTTGGGACCCACCCCAGACCTGCTGAATCAGACCCTGCATTTTAACAGGGTCCACACGTGAATCTAGGCACATTCAAGCGTCCTGGAAGGGACTCCTGCCTGCCCATTTTACGGGTGTGTAAACTGAGGCCTGATGGAGCTGAGTTCTTGCTGAAGATCATGGCACAAGTAAGTAAAAGGTTTGTTTTTCAAAACTGGGTCTCTAGCCGGCCAGAATGGAAGATAAGGAGTAGGACTTCTAGATGAATCCTCTTACTTTGAAGATGAGGGTATGCAGGCCCAAAGGTTGGGCAGAGCTTGCCTAAGCTCACACATCTAGTTGATGGCAGAGCCGGGATCGCAACCCAGGTCTCTTGCTCTCTCCGCCCCTCGAGTGGGATGCTTATTTTGAGCTGACACCATGGAAACATAGATGGGCAGCCATACCAGGCGTCCTCCCTGAAGGCGCACACGAATCCATACGTGGCTAGCGTGTCCCTTTCACTAACCTACCCTACATACGACCGACACCCTTCTTTTTTTGTGTGTGGTACTGGGGATTGAACTCAGGGGCATTCTACCTCCAAGCTACACCCCCAGCCCTATTTTTTATTCTTTATTTTGAAACCAAGTCTCACTAAGTTGCGGAATGCCTCACTAGGTAGCTGAGGCTGGCCGCGAACCTGGATCCTCCGGCCTCAGCCTCCCAAATGCTGGGATTACAAGCGTGCACCACCACGCCTGGCTTGCCACCCTTCTTTTGCTTCAAAAGCGCTCCTTCCGCCGGGCGTGGTGGCGTACGCTTGTAATCCCAGCATTCGGGAGGCTGAGACTGGAGGATCCAGGTTCATGGCCAGCCTCAGCTACCTAGTGAGGCCCTCTGCAATTTAGTAAGACTCGGTTTCAAAATAAAGAATAAAAAATAGGGCTGGGGGTGTAGCTCGAAGGTAGAACAACCCTGAGTTCAATCCCCAGTACCGCAAAAATAAATAAATAAATAAAAAGCTCTCTTTCCTCTTCTGAATCAAAGTTAACACTGACATTTCTAGAAGATTACCTCAAGTGGAATTTTTCCAAGAGTCATTTGCTTTACTGAAAAGTTGCTATTTTTACATCAAAGACAGTAGCATGAAAGCAAATCCTTTCACTCTTAAAGAGCTTACTGCGAACATACATGATTAAATGAAAGCAAAGTTGCTGGGTTACGTAGGATGTTGTACCATTTATTATCTTTTTTAAAGGAAAGGAAACAAAAGAAATTTATTTGTTAATATACGCGTGTGTTATGGTTTGGATTTAAAATGTCTCCCCAAACCTGGTGTGTAGGGGATTGAGCAGGTTCAGAGGCGGGACATGACTGCAGGAGGAGGGTGTCTGTCCCCGTCCCCCTCCCCACTCTCTCTCTGTTTCCTACAGTCATGAGCCGAGCGTGGCTTTTCCTCCTCTGTCATGCCTTAAAGCCCTGCCTCGGAACCCTCTGACCATGGACTGACCTTGGAAACCTTTGCAGTCACGAGCCCTAAATAAACCTTTCTTCCTCTAAGTTGCGCTTGTCGGGTATTTCCATCATGGCGATGAAAAAGCTGCTTGAAGCAGCATGGAAAGAAGTCTAGGAAATCCATCCCAAACTGTATCCTGTGATGATCTCTAGGGATGGCAAGATTGTGTGGGCCTTTCTCCTCATGATGTTTCTGTATTTATTCTTCCTTTTTTTTTTTTTTTTGCGGTACTGGGGATTGAACTCAGGGACATTCTACCTCCGAGCTACACCCCCAGCCCTATTTTTTATTCTTTATTTTGAAACCGAGTCTCATTAAGTTGCGGAGTGCCTCACTAGGTAGCTGAGGCTGGCCTCGAACCCCGATCCTCCAGTCTTAGCCTCCCAAATGCTGGGATTACAAGCGTGCGCCACCACGGCCGGCTCCTAGTCTTCCTTTTTTTTTTAGTAGCTTGTGTGGAGCTAAACAATGACCCTCAAAGAAAGTGGATCCTGTTCCCTGGAACCTGTGAATATCACCTCATATGGCAAAAGAAACTTTGCACGTGGCATTACGTTAAGGATCTTGAGATGGAGGGGCTAGCCTGGTCATCCTAGATGCAATTACAGGTGTCCTGTTTTTTACATGTTAAGGGTCAAACGCAGAGCCTGGTACACGTTAGATACACAATCTCCCACCGAGCTGCACCCCCAGCTCCACGAGTGTCCTTTAAAAGGTAGCCAGAGGGAAATTTGAGGAAAAGAGGCACTGAAACAAGATGTTATGGTACTGGCTTAGGAAATGACGAGAGAGAGACAGACAGACAGACAGACAGACAGCCGAGGAGTGCAGCTCTGAACGATGGCAAAGGCAAGCAGACAGATTCTCCCGTGCAATCCAGCGACTCAACTTCTGGATGGATTCTCAAAAGAACTGAAAGCAGGGCCTGGAAGAGACATTTGTACGCTGCGGTCATAGCGGCATCGTTCACAACAGCTGAAAGACACAAGCAACTCAAGCGTGCACCAACAGGGGAATGGATGAACAAAATGCAGGTGCGCATACAGTGGACTATTATTTAGCCCTAAAAAAGGAAAGAATTTTTCTGACCCATGCTGCAACACGGATGAATGTAATGTGAAGGTAACAAAGGGCGCGTGTCACATGATTCCTCTTACGTAAGGTACTTAGAGCAGTCACGTGTGTAGAGTTAGAAAATAGAACAGTGGCTGCCAGAGAAGGGAGGAATGAGGGGAGGAGGCAGTTGTTTTTCAATGTGTTCAGAGTTTCAGCCAGAGAAGATGAAATGTGTTCTAGCAGTGGATGGCTGTGTTTTTTGTACAATAATGTGAATACACTCGAGGTCATGAACTATACGCTTAAACTGGTAAAGCGCATGTTTATGTATTTTACCTCAATTTAAAAAGCAGAAAAGAGGCTGGGTGTAGTGGCACGTGTTTATCCTCCCCTCTGCTCGGGAGGCTGAGGCTGGAGGATAGAAAATTCAAGGCCAGCTTGGGAAACTTAGTGAGACCCTTTTATTTTGTTTCAAAACAAAATAAAAAAGGCAAGGGTGTAACTCAGCGGTAGAGGGCTTGCCTCGCATGCATGAGGCCACAGGCAGGAAGGAAGGAACGAAAGAACGAAGGGAGGAAGGAAGGGAGGGAGAGAGAGAGACAGAGAGAGAGAGAGGCGAGCGAGATCCTCTCCTAGGGTTCCATAGGGAGTGAGCCCCTATTGCTGAATAAAAATTATACCAGGTCACTGTTGTGGACTAAGCTTCCGCAACCAGACCCCAACAGACCAGACGATAAATCAAAACAGTCACACCAGAGTCCCACATTGCCAAGCGGAAACTAAGCTGTTTATCTGACCTTCTGAGAAATCAGGATTAGAGAGAAACCAGACAAATTTCTCAAATAGACCCATGTAAATTGGAACGATAATGAAATTCCCTCTGCTTTAATCCTTAGACAAAAGTAATAACCTGTCTGTCTCCCTGTCCCTGCTTTACAAAGAAAGTCACACCGAAGCCACCAATCTGGCCAGACGTGGTGGTGCACACCTGTAATCTCAGCTGCGTGGGAAGCTGAGGCAGAAGGATCCCAAGCTGGAGGTCACCCTGGGCAATTTAGTGAGACCCTGTCTCAAAAATAAAAATAAAAGCCGGGCGTGGTGGCGCACGCTTGTAATCCCAGCATTTGGGAGGCTGAGACCAGAGGATCCGGGTTCGCGGCCAGCCTCAGCTACCTAAGTGAGGCACTCCGCAACTTAGTGAGACCCGGTTTCAAAATAAAGAATATAAAATAGGGCTAGGGGTATAGCTCGGAGGTAGAATGCCTCTGAGTTCAATCCCCAGTACCGCAAAAAAATAAAAAATAAAAATAAATAAAATAAAATAGGGCTGAGGGAGTAGCTCAGTAGTAAGGTGTTTGCCTAACATGTGTGAGGCCTTGGCTTTAATCCTCATTAGTAAAAAAAAAAAAAAAAAAAGAAAGAAAGAAGGAAGGAAAGGACTGATCATTTGTTCATTTGTTTCTTTCTTTAGCCTTTCTCTATCTACAAAACCAACTCTTCTGCTCAGCCCAGACCTCTTTCTGCTCAGAAAACTTATTCTATTTATTTATTTGGTGGTACTGGGTATGAAAGAGGGGCATTCTACCTCTGAGCTACACCCCTTTACTTATTTTTTTTATTTTGGAACCAGGTCTCACTAAGTTGCTGAGAGTCTCACTAAGTTACTGAGGCTGGTCCTGAACCTTCGGTCCTCCTGTCTCAGCCTCTCAAATACTGGGATTACAGGTGTGCGTCGCCACACCTGGCTAAAATTTATTGTACAGAAGGATCTACTGCCTAGTTCTAGAATTGAACATAAAGCCAATTCAGATGGTTCAGCTAAGCTGTCACTTTGTTCTGACAGGGTGTCACCCTGGTTTACGGCTCTTCACAAACCCTCCGTGCATGCCGGGAGCACAGCTCTCCGGAGTCAGACCCGGGACCCTGTGTGTCCCCTTTGCCCAGGACTCCACTTGAAGAGCAGCCCCAGGTCAAACGTGCAGCAGACCACACGGTCGCCAGAGAGGAGAGCCTCAGCTGGGGGTGAAGGTTGGCACCGCCATGAGAGGGCCTCGCCCTCCTCCCTTGGCTCCCTTCTCCCTTGCACGGGGCTGGTTCTAGGGTTCTACCTCTCAAGATGGCGCCCACTTTAGGTCGTAGGTAGACGTTTGGGTGCTTCCTCACGTCCAAGACGGCCTCCACTGAGCCCAGCTGCTGGTGGTGGCCACACACTTGTGCCGATCCTGCCTGCACCGAGCCTCAGGGGTTAGTGTGACAGCGGGACAGAGCAGAAGGTGGACAGACTAGAAAAGGCTTTGCAGCCTCCATCTTGGCCTCTCTCCTGGATGGATGGATGGATGGATGGATGGATGGATGGATGGGTAGATGGATGGATGGATGAATGGGTGGATGGATGGATGGATGGGTGGATGGATGGATGGATGGATGGGTGGGTGGATGGATGGATGGATGGATGGATGGATGGATGGATGGATGGGTAGATGGATGGATGGATGGATGGGTGGATGGATGGATGGATGG
>PVLC010031343.1:0-18859 GCA_004027655.1 Graphiurus murinus
AAAAAAAAATTCAAGGGCAGCCTCGGCAACTTAGCAAGATCATCTGAAAATAAAAAATTAAATACACAGTGCTGGGGATGTAGCCCAGAGGTAGAACATCTCCAGTCCCACAAAAAGAAAAATTTTGTGTGTGTGTGTGAGAGAGAAAGAGATCAAATAAGCATAATTGAAATGTCCATTCTTTTATCCCACAAAATGTAAACCATATTTCTATTAATAAAAATGCAAGTTTTTATGGCTAATTTAATTTATAACAGTACAGAATTAAAATGAAGTGAACCAAAAGCCTAGAGTTTCCATTTGTTCTTAAAGAAAAGACTTTTTAAAGTTTTGTTCTGAAACAATTCCAAATGTGCACAAATGTAGTAAGAATATTACAAAAAACTTCCATATAGTACTGAGATTCTCCTACTATTCATTCACTTCTTCATTCCTCTATTTATAGTCATGCATGTGTGACCCCCACACACAAATACATGCATAAGCATATTTCTTTTGAACCATTTGAAAGTAAGTACAGAATATCATGCTTTTATCCCTAAATACTTCCGTGTGTTTCCAACAGCAGATATTCTTTCCTATAACCACAGGGAATAACCAGTAAATTTAATAATGATATGATATTGCTAACTTATCTGCAGACCTTATGCATTATTGGAATAATAATGATCTTTATAGGAATGGTTTCTTCCAGTCCAGAATTCAATACAAGATCATGTATCACATTTAGTTTTCTTAAGCCAGGCTTTTAAAATTTTATAAGCTTTACAATTTTTACTTGTTAGTTTTCAAGCTCTTGTAATAGGTTTATTGTTGCTAAGTCAAAAAGTTCGTTTTTCCCATTTTTTTCTTCCATACAAGGTAAAAAGCTGCTTAGAGAAATGGTTGATTCTAAGGATAGAGCCAAGAAGATCAAAGAGCCAGATACAGTTTTCAGTCCCAGAATGTAAGAAAGTAATCAAAAAACATTGCAGAGGGTTCGCCAAAAGGAGGCAGTATCCAGTTTGAAGGGGTGCCTAACTGACCAAATTTGGGACAATGTAAACTCCAAAGCAAACGTGAAGAGTAATGGATTACAACCCACCATATAAAAAAGGAACTACAAATCTACGCTATTAACAACCACTGAGTATAACAGATGGTGCTTTTTTTAAAGTACAATGATGATTTATCAATACTGAAGTGGAATTTTGCAACCATCACTGTAAAGATTACTTTGGGCCCAAATCAATGGCTACTACAATGGGCAAGGAGGGTGATAAAGTACAAGACAGTAAGGGTCTTAAAATGTTTCCTACAGAATAGCTATTTGCTACAAGAAGAAAAATAATAAGCTATCCAGTGTGCACCTTGACTGGGCGAGACACCTTGAGAAGGATATAATTAGCTTCCGACTGTGGACACACAACCTGATCTAATCATTAGCACACTATTAACAACAAGGGGGAGCCAGGTATGGGGGTGCGCGCTGCAGAGGTTGAGACAAGAGACCAGCCTCAGAAACTGCGAGACCCTGTTTCAACATAAAAAGGGCTAGAGTATAGCTTGGAGGAAGAACACCCCTGGGTTCAATCCTTAGTACCAAAAAAAAAAAAAAAAAAAAAGGTGGGGGGAGGTGCTTGTATTCCTCAAAATACCACAAGCTGGGCACAGTAGTGCACAACTAAAATCCCAATACTTGAGAGGCTGAGACAGGAGGATTGAAGGTTCAAGATCAGTGTGCAGTGATTTAGGAAGACCCTGTTTCAAAACAAAAAATAAAAAGGGCAGGGAGTATACCTTGGAAGTAGACTGCCTCTAGGTTCAATCCCTAGTACCACATACACACCAAAAAAGTCAATATAATAAAAGATAAAAACTTAAAAACTGTTCCAGATTAGCACACTAAGTGTGCTTTGGGACTGAATCATATCCTGTCCTGAGAAGTGGGCGAGGTTTAAAGGACATTGGGGACAAATGACAAAACTGAAACATAGACTGCAGATTAAAGTGTGTCCCAATGTTAAATTTCCTAACTTTCCTATATTGTGATTACATAAGAAAAAAACAAGAATGGCTTGCTCCAAGGAAATACATATGGGGCAAAAGAGCACAATATAGTCAACCTACCTTCAAATGGTTCAGAAAGAATAAGAGAAAAAAGTTGGTAAATATGGCAAATATCAAAAATTGATGATTTGGGTAAAGGAAATAATGTTCTATTATTCTTGCAAGTTTTGTGTAAATTAAAAAATTATTTTAGGGTTGGGGGTATAGAATATAGGTAGAGTACATGCCTAGTATACACAAGGCCCTGGGTTCAATCCCTGGCACCAAAAAAAAAAAAAAAAAAAGAAAAAAGAAAGAAAGAATTATTTCAAAAGCTATTTTAAGTACTTGGGAGGCTGAGACCGGGGGATCCGGGTTTGCAGCTAGCCTCAGCTAGTTAGTGAGGCCCTCTGCAACTTCGTGAGACCCTGTTTCAAAATAAAGACCTAAAAATAGGGCTGGGGATGTAGCTCAGAGGTAGAATGCTCCTGGAATCCCCAGTACTGCAAAAAATAAATAAAAAATGAAAAGGACTTTGAATAGATAACTGAGGTTCCAAAATGAATCCCACAGCCAAAGGAAGGGAAAAAAAAAAAAAAAAAAAACTATTTTAAAAAGTACGCACAATCTTTCCCTTACAAGAAATTTCTTCAAGAGCTTATCCAGCTGGACAGAGTGGCACATGACTAATCCTGGTACATACATGGGCAGCTGAGTCAGGAGGATCACAGGTTTTAGGACAGCCTCAGCAAGTAATGAGACTCTCAGGAACCTAGCAAGACCCCATTTCAAAACAAAAAATAAAAAGGGCTGAGGGTATAGCTTAGAGGTAGGACGCCCCTGGGTTCAATTACCAGTACATGTCCATGCATGCACACACACACTCACACACAAAGAGCTTATCCAGTTAAGTGTTTTGAAAGTCAAGAAAGCTGAATTTACTAGCATAAAAATCAAAACTCTCAAAGAGTTTAAACTAACCTCCCCACTTTCAGAGGCATTCATTTCAGTATATCTAGTCATAGAGAGAAAAAGAAAATGCAATGACCATTTGAACAAAGCAAAGTATCATAAACATACGCAAGGGAAGATCAAATATACCTAGTAACTTTTTCCAGGATTTGATGAGAGACTTTGCTAACGACGTGATCTCTTCATCTGTGCTTTGCTTGCGAATAGCATTAACTGACATTCCAATTCTGGTGGACTGCAAGGCAACAACAAAAGAAATTTGTGCACCAATTTTAATTCAAACAATTTAGTATCTCACTCAATTTCTTCTAAGATTTCTGTTTCTGTTTTAGAATTTTTTTTAAAAACTTCACTTACTTGAATTCTTATACCACCACATTTTAGGCTTAATGTACCTGCATCTTCAGATCTGATACTGAACTCATCAATGTTCTATCACTCAGATCTGCAAGCATTTAATGTACTACTGTAAGAAGGCTGGTTAACAAGTGAAATGAAATCCTCTTTCCACAAGGAAGAACTGAGAATAAAATATAAAACATACTCATATATACCAGCCCCGCTGAAACCATGACCAACATATGCACCACTCTGTTTCTACAGATTACCTCACAAGGCACCTATACAACATATACCAAAGTTATCCAAACAAAACTACCTACAAGGGTTTAAAAGGATTTCTTTTTTTTTTTTTTTTTTGGTCTGTAACCAGCATATAATAAAATACTAAAAAGGACTCCACAAAATCTAGATAAAGTTTATCATGTGATAAAATTACGTGCCCAGGATTGTTACACTAAGCATCTGCATCCATTACCTTTCTAACAACCTGTTAAAGCTGAGGTCATCAGCACTATTTTTTAAGATGAAGAGGCTGGAAGTACCAATAAGTATCTTGCCCGGTATCACACCATCTGCCTGGCAAGGCTAGGATTTTATCTAGGTTTGTCCACCTCCCAAGTCCATGCTGTTTCCGACTCATCAATGGTTTTCAAACTGCATGAAGAACACAAAAGCTCTGACAGCCCAATTATGGATGGTAAATTATTTACTAAGTTCAGATGGTCAGTAGACAATCTTTCAAAACATACGGTCTACAGAAGAAAAAAATAGCAAAAGAAATTCTTAGTGGTAATGAAAAGAATCCCTGCTGTAAACTTTGAGGCAGAATAATAAATGGCTCCTTAAGGTTTCCTTCTAAATTATTCAATTCAGCAAAAAGATTCTGGATACAAGTTTGGTTCAATAATTTAGAATATACTGTTGGCTGGAATGTCCTATGATAACATTTCTCAGAAAGCAGATACGATTCAATTGCAGAAAGATAAAAGGGACCCCATAATTTTAAAGCCTCCAAATGGTTTGAGGTTAACAAAGCCAGTTTATTTTAGAAGAAAACCTATTCTTTGAATCAATGGAAAAAATAATTTGTTACTAAAGTAGGTCTGAAGCTTAGGACTAGTAAGAAAATGGCATTTGAGGTGCTGGTAGAAAAGCAAAGGTATAAGGCAAAGATGAAAAAACTGTATGCCCTTGGGTAATAGCTTTTTAATTGTTACATGTTCGAGAACTAAAATCAATAATTATCTTACTTAGACCTAAGAAAATCATACTAAGAATATAGTTATCTGTAACAAACACACTTACATAAGGAAGAGACTCTCCAGTCAAAATAATAAGATGAGGCTGCTAAGGTAGAATGAAAAATAAAAGGTTTGAGATACGTTTCTTTTTCCCTTTAGGGAATGCTCTGAGGAGAAAGGAAGAAAGCAGACAGAAGTAAGGATTAGAAAGCTATTTAACTGGATAACCAGGGCTGGATTTGCTTCTAAAAATTCTTTAGGAATTTTTCCTAAAACTAGTGTACAAAGATTTACAGGATGTAACAGGTGGGCTCTAAGAGCGCTCTGTGCTCAAGGAATGTGACTGGTGAGTTTTTAAGACAATATACATTGTAAAACTCTAGCACAGAAAACAGGTGTCTTCATCCCAGGTTTCTAAATACATCAGATATTGTCAGAAGACATTAGCTTGGATAGGTCAGGAGTGCAGCACATTAAGCAGACTTAGGAAATGAGCTGTATACCAATGGCAAAGCAGAAAGAACGGGCACTGAAATCGAGAGATCCTTTGTAACATCACAGCAAACAAGCAGATAGGTATTCTCCAGAAGAAAAATCTCCATCATCACTGAGGTGTTTTTGCAAAGATGATCAAAAGGCAGCCACTAAATCTTAGGGTAAAAATCATGTAACTTGCTGGGAATGGTGGCCCACGCTTGCAATCCCAGCTACTTAGATGGCTGAAGCAAAGGACTGTAGCCTGGGAACTTAGGGAGACCCTGTCTCAAAATAAAAATAAAAAGGGTTGGGGATATAGCTCAGTGGCAGAGTGCCCCTGGATTTAATCCCTGGTACTAGAAAATAAAAAAAATAAGCAGATGACTGCTACACAGCCATTACAAAACACATATATAAAACATATGTAAAAATATAAACTGGCCAGGCAGGATGGTGCAGGCCTATTCCCAGTACTTGGGAAGCTAAGAAAAAAGGATTGCAGGTTTGAGGCCAGCCTTAGCAACTTAGAGGGATCATTTCCAAATAAAAAACAAATCGGAGATGGGTGTGGTGGCACACACTTGTACTAGGGATTGAATCCAGGGGTATTCCATCTCTGAGCTACATCCCCAGCCCTTTTTTATTTTGAAACAGGGCCTCACTAAATTTCTGAGGCTGGCCACAAACCTGCCATCTTCTCTTGTCTCAGTTTCCCAAGTACTGGGATTACAAGTGGGTGCCATCACTTTTAATAGCAGTAACCTTTCCAGTCAAAAACTAAATCTGGCCGGACGTGGTGGCACACGCTTTTAATCCCAGCATTTGGGAGGCTGAGACCAGAGGATCTGGGTTCGAGGCTAGCCTCAGCTACCTAGTGAGGCACGCTGCAACTTAGTGAGACCCTGTTTCAAAATAAAGAATAAAAAATAGGACTGGGAGTGTAGCTCAGAGGTAGAATGCCCCTGAGTTCAATCTCCAATACCGCAAAAAAAAAACAACAACGAAACTAAATCTGTACGTAATAAAACAGGTACTGGACTTAATTCTTAAATAATGTCAAGGGCCAAAGTCCCAAACTATATTTGTGACATATTTGTCTAGCTTCCAATTCACTTCTAATTTTCAGAAAATGCTTTAAGTTTTATGAATAATTTAAAATTGGCAGTTGAGACAGGTTTGTAGCCAGCCTCAGCAATTTAGTGAGGTCCTTCGAAACTTAGTGAGATCCTGTTTCAGAAATAAATAAAATAGGACTGGGGGTATAGCTCAGAGGTAGAATGCCCCTGGGCCCTGGGTCCAATCCCCAGCACAAAGGAAAAAAAAAATATATAAGAAACATATAGCTACTACAAAGAAAAAGAAGTTAAAGACAACCTAAATAAATGAAAAGACTTCAGGGATTGGAAGACTTAACACTGAGAGCAGTGCTAATCAAGTCAAACTATAGACTCAACTCAGTACCTTGAGAATCTTATCTACCTGTGGTGCAAAAATTGACAAATTTATCCTAAAGTTCACATGTAAATGCAAGGGACCCCAAACAGTAAAACAGTCTTTGAAAAGAAGAACAAAGTTGAAGAACTCACAATTCCAAGTTTCAAAGGGTACGACAGTCACAGTAATCAAGACAGTGTTTAGAGACAAAAAATAAAGTAAAATAAATAATATAGAATATGGTACTAGTAAAGAGAGACATGAATATGAATGAATAGATTTAAGAATCTAAAAATAAACCCCTACACTTTTCTTCAATTGGTATTAGGTAAGATGTCAAGACAATTCACTGTAGAAAAGAACACTCTTAATAAATTGTGCTGGAACAACTAGATATGTACATGAAAAGCTAAAATAAAATTAAATAGGAGTAAATCATGACCTTGGATCAAACATGGTTTCTTCTAGTTAGTACTGGGGGGGGTTGAACCAAGGGGCAGTCTACCTCTGAGCTACACTCCCATCCTTTTTTTTGGAAACAATTACTAAGGGTTTTTATTTTGAAACAGCTGCAATAAGGATCTCTCTAACTTACTGTGGCTGGCCTCAAACCCAATATCCTCCTGTCCAAGCCTCCCAAGTACTGGATTATAGGCAAGCACCAACACACCCTGCTGATGGTATTTCTTTTCTTTTTAATATGTTTTTATTGGTGCATTATAGTCTTACATCATGTGACTCATGTTGATAGTGACATATGTGCACACAGTACTTGGTGCCCCTCCCCCAGCTCCCTCCCCATCTCCATACAGAGTACTGAGAGCCACCCAAAGCCAATGGCAGCAACTCCTTCAATGATCCTCACTTTTCCCCCTCCCCTTCCCCTAGACCACCTCCCTGGCTCCACTGAAATTTCTTCTCCATTATCTGAAGTCCCTCTGGCATCTCAATTACTTCCTAGCATATTATAGAAAACATGTGACTCCCCAGAACTTTCTGTGACTAGCCAATCTCACTTAACAATGTTTTCCAGGTACTTCCATTTTCCTGCAAATGAGAATTTCTCAAACACGACAAAATCAGAGCTGGATGTGCTGGCACATACACTTGTAATCCCAGCATTTGGGAGGCTGAGACCAGAGGATCCAGGTTCACAACCAGCCTCAGCTACCTAGTGAGGCACTCTGCAACTTAGTGAGACTCTGTTTCAAAATAAAGAATAAAAAATAGGGCTGGGGGTATAGCTCGGAGGTAGAATGTCCCTGAGTTCAATCCCCAGTACCACAAATAAATAAATAATAAAAAGGGCTGGGGTATACAGAATGCTCCTGGGTTCAATTCCTAGTACAACAACAAAAAAAAACACCACAAAATGACAGATTAATATTTGCAAGTCCTGTTTCTAATAAGGAACTATATCTAAATAAAGAAATACTATGGCTCAATACGTCATTAGGGAGGTGGAAATTAACACTACAATGAACTATCACTTCATACTCACTAGAATGGCCAATTCTACTCATAACTATTTACCCAAGAGCAACAGGATCTTCTGTTCACACAAGTCTGTACATTAACATGCAAAGAGGCATGGTTCACAGCATCCAAAAGCAACCTATATGGTCAGCTGACAAATGGATAAAGGTGGCATATCCACACCATGGACTAACACTCACCTATAAAAAGGAATGAAGTTCTGATACATACAACATGGATAAACCTTGAAAATATGCTAAGTGAAGGAAATCAGATACATAAAGTCAATATTGTATGATTCCATTCATATGAAATCTCCAGAATAGGCTACTCTACAGACAGAAAGTAGATTAGCGGTTTCCATTAAAATGGAGGAGGGGGACCATTTAGGGAGAAATGGAGATCAAATGCTAAGAAGTATAGGGTTTCTTTTTAGGGTAATGAAAGGTTCTAAAATTACGATAAAGGTAGAAGAATTATTTGGATATGCTAAAATCACTGGACTGTACTTTTTTTTTTTCACTGTGGTACTGGTGATTGGGCATTCTACCTCCGACCTACACCCCCAGCCCTTTTTTTACTTTTATTTGAATCAGGGTCCTGCTAGGCTAGTAAGAGTCTCCTATCTCAGCCTCCCAAATTCTGGGATTACAGGTGTGCGCCACCATGCCCAGCCTGGATGGCTGTGTAGTGTAGGAATTACATCTCAATAAAGCTGTTAAAAATACATTGTTATGTTAACTATCCTTTCAATAAGTTCCATGAGGACAGGGACTTTGTCTTGCTCATCAGTATACTCAGCGTGTAGAATAATATCTAGCACAGAGTAGGTACTGAATAAATAATGAACGAGTGAATAATTCTTCCTGTGTGTGGGGGGGGGGGTACTGGGGATTGAATCCAGAGGCATTCTACCTCCAAGGTACACCCACAGCCCTATTTCTTTCTTTCTTTTTTTTTTAAAAACAGGGTCTTGCTAGTTTGATGAAAGTCTCACTACTTGCTGACTTGCTGGGGCTGTCCGAAAACCTGCAATCCTGTTTCAGCCTCCCAAGTACTGGGATTACAGGTGTGTGCCATCACACCTGGCTATTATATATAAAAGTCTACAAAATTAGCCCAAACTATACATGTCTTCCTGTTTACTTCCTGACCTTCAAAAAATACCAGTTAGTGTTCTACTGTCATTCCCTGCACTAATTGTAAACGCAATGGGACTGTTTAGTTCTCAGCCGTTTCTAGCCTTCTATGTCTTCCAAGTGTAAATCTGGTCACGTGCTCTCCTGCCTAACACCTTCTGGAAGTACTGCTCACAGGATGGCAGAAAGCCCTGCATCGCATCCTGTCTTCAACCCCTTTCTCAGAATTTTTTTAAAATACATTAAATCAAATACATAGTATTACAAAGAAAGCCAGCTGAGGATGGCCTTGAACCTGTAATCCTCCTGTCTCAGCCTCTCAACTACTGGAATTACAAGCTTGCACTATCATGCCCACCCACCGTAATTTTTTGTGTGTGTGTGTGTGGAATTGGGGATTGAACCCAGAAGCATTCTACTTCTGAGCTATACCCCAAGCCCTATTTATTTATTTATTTATTTGAAACAGGATCTAAGTTGCAGACGACCTCACTAAGTAGCTGACGCTGGCCTGGAACCTGGGATCCTCTTGTTTCAGTCTCCCAATTACTGGGATTACAAGCGTGCGCCACCATGCCTGGCTCCTATTTTTATTTTTATTTTTTTTGCAGTACTGGGGATTGAACTCAGGGGCATTCTACCTCCAAGCTATACCCCCAGCCCTATTTCTTATTCTTTATTTTGAAACAGGGTCTCACTAAGTTGCAGATGGCCTCACTAAGTAGCTGAGGCTGGCCCTGAACCTGGTATCCCCTGAACCTGGGATCCTCCTGTTTCAGTCTCCCAAGTACTGGGATTACAAGCATGTACCACCATACCCAGCTCCTTTTTAACATTTTGATTTTTGTTACAGTTTTATGTTTTAGTCTTAATGAAACATAAAAATAAGATGTCAATAATAAATCTATTTCAATTGTGTACATGTCTGGCTAGTGCTTAAAATGGAAAAGAGTAATAACCTGTCACCCTCACCCTGAGGTTACATTCATGTTGGCAAAATCAAAGACAAACCAAGGAAGTGAAATATTCCAAAACCAAATCAGTATCACAAGTCCAACTTCTTTGGCTGTGAGATTTCACTGCTGCTGCCAAGCTTACAATTCAAGTTTTATACCTAAGAAAGATGGCATTTTTTATAATGGCAACTTAGTAGATTATTGATTTATGTTGTTGTCTTTAAAACAAAAGATGTAAACAATAATTATACCATAACAAGACAATAATGTTTCATTATCTTATGGCAATTACCAATTCAAAAACTGATATGTTGGGTGTAGTGGCCCATGTTTGTAATCCAGTACTTGGGAGGCTGAGACAGGAGGATCGCAGGTTTGCAGCCTGCCTCAGCTACTTAGCGAGGCCCTCCGCAACTTAGTGAGACCCTGTTTCAAAATGAAAGAATAACATAGGGCTAGGGATGTAGCTCAGATGTAGAATGCCCCTGAGTTCAATCCCCAGTACTGTAAAACAAAACAAAACTGTGACACATATATGCACATACCTGTAATAATTCCAGGGTCATGGGAATATTCTTAAGCTCTTTCAGCAAATCCAATGCTCCAACCTACAAAATAAAAAGTTTCATAGTGAATTCCCATGACACTAAAGCAGGGACTAGCCAACTCATGATGGCTCATTTACTCATGTGATGACAAAGACATGTTTTGTGAACATAACTTTCTTTTTTGACAGTACTGGGAATCAAACCAAGGGCTTCCCACATGTTAGGTTCCCAGCCAGCTTTAGCTACTTAATGAGGCCCTCTGCAACTTAGTGTGGCCCTGTATGTATATACATATACATACATACATACATACATACATACATACATACAGTGTCTGTCAAAAGAGGGTTGGAACTCATCAGAAGATCATAAAATCCACTTACTGAGTTATGACCAGCACTTCTAAAGTAATTGATTATCTATTGTTTTGTGAACATTACTTTCTTTTTTTTGGCAGTACTGGAGAATCAAAACAAGGGCTTCCCACAGGTTAGATGAAAGTTTATTCTCAATAGTATTTGTTTATATGTGTATCTTGATTGCAAATGCAGAATTTCTTACTGGAGCCAACCTTGAGAAAGCTGGAGTGAGGTCCAGCAGATGGTGCACCTTCTACCATTCACTCACACAGGAGAGTGGGAAGGGAGACTCTGCTAGAATTTCAGGAGGTATCTCTATCTCACTGCCTGTATCACATGGTCCCTCAAAAGGACACTTCTGTCTTACATGGTTCTTGCACAGCAGTGAAGAGTAAATTCTTTTTTTTTTTTTTTGCGGTACTGGGGATTGAACTCAGTGGCATTCCAACTCCGAGCTATACCCCCAGCCCTATTTTTTATTCTTTATTTTGAAACCGGGTCTCACTAAGTTGCAGAGTGCCTCACTAGGTAGTTGAGGCTGGCCTCGAACCCGGATCCTCCGGTCTCAGCCTCCCAAATGCTGGGATTACAAGCATGCGCCACCACGCCCGGCTAAGAGTAAATTCTGAAAGAAAACTCAGAATTAAGATCTATGTTAAGCTCATAAACCTAGCCATAGCAAATTCTCATCTGGATTCAAAAACTCCCAGGGAGATGATGAAGTGGGAATAAAATAAGACTCATGAAAGGATTACAGAAAGCACCTAAAGTTAAAGAGGAATAAAATTAAGATGAGAAGCAACAGCACCACCTATAGTTTCTGGCCAAATATTTCAATTGAATATTCAATTTCTTATTTCATCAAATACATTCACTTAATCACATTTAATTTAGTGTAATACTTAATGTACTATAGTTGGACATATTATTATAATATACACCAGCAATAAAGAAAAACTATTAAATTATGACACAATGTTTTCTAATAATTATTTTTCACTTTTGTTTATTCAAAGAATTCTTATGAGACTTGGAATTTTTACCACATTTCACCTTTTACATATATAAAATGGAAAGTATAAGCAAAACAAATTGGGTAAGATGTTACTTATGAATCATTTTCTGACTCAGTTCAATAATATCTTACTCCACAAAGAATTGTATCAAAAACAATAGTAGTAGCACAGTGTTTGTAATCCCAGTACTTGGGAGGCTGAGATTGGAGGATCTGGGTTCCCAGCCAGCTTTAGCTACTTAATGAGGCCCTCTGCAACTTAGTGAGACCCTCTTTAGAAATAAAGAATAAAAATAGGACTGGGGGTATAGCTCATAGAATGCCCCTGAGTTCAATCCCCAGTACTATAAAACAAAACACTAGTAGTGAGGCATTTCACTAAAGAATCCACAAACTAAAATCATTAGCTCTCAGTCCAGCGCTAGTGCACACAGCTATTTTTCATACCCACTTCTGTTCACAACCATTCAGCTCCTCAGGGTTTAAATGTTCTCTACTAATGGTTCTTGTAATTTTCTTCCATGCCGATGACACCCATTCCTCAAGTTTTAATGCTGGTTTGACGCTCTGCTCATGAAAGTACACAAGAGCCATCCAGCCAATGCTATGTGCAACTCATCGTATTAAAATATGAAAACTAGGCACCCCACACACATCAATGAACCAGCACACTCCAGAAAAACACAAACTCCAGAGTATGCTTTTCACCATGTGCCCTAAAGGAAGAAGCAAGCAAAGACTTCCACCATGCTCTTAAATAAAATCAAATAAAAAGTGGGAATGCTGGCCTAAAATCCCAGGACTTGGGAGGCTGAGACAAGAAGATTGCAGGTTCAAGGCCAGCTTCAGCAACTTAGTGAGACCTGGCAACTTAGTGAAAATTTGTTTCAAAATAAAAAATAAAATAGGGCTGTGGGGCCGAGCGTGGTGGCGCACGCTTGTAATCCCAGCATTTGGGAGGCTGAGACCGGAGGATCCGGGTTCGAGGCCAGCCTCAGCTACCTAGTGAGGCCCTCCGCAACTTAGTGAGACTCGGTTTCAAAATAAAGAATAAAAAATAGGGCTGGGGGTGTAGCTCAGAGGTAGAATGCCCCTGAGTTCAATCCCCAGTACCGCAAAAAAAAAAAAAAAAAAATAGGGCTGTGGGTGTAGCTCAGAGGTAGAATGCCTCTGGGTTTAATCCCCAGTAACATTAAAAAAAAAGAAAAAGAAAAAGGTTAATGGTGGGCATAGTGACTCACGCCTATAACCCCAGTATCTGGGAGGCAGGAGGATTGCAAATATGAGCCTTGGCAACATAATGAGACTGTTTCAAAATTTAAAAAAGGCATTCAGAGTGAGGCATGGTAGTGCATGCTTGTAAACTCAGTACTTGGGAGGCTGAGACAGGAGGATAGCAGGTTTCAGTCAGTGTCAGCAACTTAGTGAGGTCCTCTACAATTCAGTGAAACTCTACTTCAAACTAAAAATAAAAAGGGTTAGGGGTATAGCTCAGAGGTAGAATGCCCCTAGGTTCAATCCCCAGTACCCCCCACCATAAAAAAAAAAAAAAAAATCAGTTGGGTGTGGTGGCAAAAGAGGCTGAGATAGGAGGATCTCAGGTTCAAGATCAGCCTCAGCAACTCAGTGAGACCGCATTTAAAAATAAATAAGCCGGGCATGGTAGCACATGCTTGTAATCCCAGTACTTGGGAGGCTGAGACAGGAGGATCATAGGTTCAAAGCCAGCCTTGGCAACTTAGTGAGGCTCTCAGCAACCCAGTGAAACTGTTTCCAAGTAAGTAAAATGGGGCTGAGGGTGTAGCTTGCCTTTGGGTTCAATCCCTATTACCAAAAATAAAAATAAAAACATAGAGCTGGAGCCGGGCGTGGTGGTGCACACTTGTAATCCCAGCATTCGGGAGGCTGAGACTGTAGGATCCAGGTTCGCGGCCAGCCTCAGCTACCTAGTGAGGCACTCCACAACTTAGTGAGACTCAGTTTCAAAATAAATAATAAAAAATAGGGCTGGGGGTATAGCTCGGAGATAGAACACTCCTGAGTTCAATCCCCAGTACTGCATAAAAAAAAAAAAAAAAAAAAAAAAAAAAAAAAAAAAAAAAAAAAAAAAAAAAAAAAAAAACATAGAGCTGGGAGTATAGCTCAGAAGTAGAATGCCCCTGGGTTCAATTCCCAGATTAAAAAAAAAAACAATAACAAAAAACAAAACAAAACAGGTAAAGGTGTCCAGCAATGTAATTAATCCATCTGAAGTTGACTAACATTAGACCTGCCCTTACAGAATAAAATAGTATTAACTTTTCTTCCAGTAACATAGATATGTTTTTATTTTTTGTTGTGTTTTATTTTGTGGTACTGGGTGGCTTATAATTCCAGCCCTTTTCTTTATTTTATTTTGAGATAGGATCTTGCTAAGTTGCCCAGGCTGGCCTCAAACTTATGATTCTCCTGCCTTGGCTTCCTGAGTAGCTGTGACTGCAGGTGCACACAACCACACTCAGTTATATCATTTTAACTTAATCCAGTACCTCAGAAATAAAAAGTTAACTTCAGCAGGAATTATAAAACATGTATAAAGGATTTTAGTAATTCACTTACCGATACTTTCTGATCTTAAAATTCTATAAATTCTTTTTATTTATAGGCAACTAAAAACAGTGAAAATTGTAAGAGAAGAAAAATAATGCTGACTTAAAATTTACTATTAAACAAGAATTTCAGCAGTCTTTGCTGAAGCAAATGAAGTTGTCAATCATTTATTTGAAAATCCCCAAACTAGATACTAGAGGGACTCCAGATAACGAAGGAGAAACCTCAGTGGAGCCAGGGAAGTGGTTTAAGGGGAGGGGAGACTGAGGTTCATTACTGAAAATACTAACACCCACTGTGTGTACATATGTGAAAATCCCAATATCAGTCTCAGTCCTCTCCATGGGAAGGAGACAGGGAGGCAGGGGGTGGGGCACCAAGTGCTGTGTGCTTGTAGGTCAATGTCAACACGACTTACAGTATGTGAGATGATAATGCACCAATAAAAGCACATAAAAAAAAAAAAAGAAAAGAAAGAAAATCCCCAAACTAAAAACCTTTAAAAACAAAAGGTTACGTTGGGCACAGTGATAAATACCTGTAATTCGAGTACTTTGGAGGCTGAAACAGGAAGATTGCAAGTTCAAGGCCAGCATTGGCAACTTAGTGAGATTCTACTCCAAAATAAAAAGTAAATAGGGATAAGAGTGTAGCTGAGTGGTAGAGCACCTCTGAGTTCAATCCTCAGTATCACAAAAAATAAAAAAATAAAATAAAAAAGGGCTGGGGATGTGGCTTACTGGTTAAAGCATCCTGGGTTCAATCCCCAGCACACACACACCAAAAAGAAAAAAGGAAAAAGATTATAGATTCGTCACGGGTTTTTAGCAAAATCTAATCTCAACAGATACAAAGCTATTTATGTTTCACTTATTCTACTTAATGTAAGAAGACTGCATTCCACTATTAGAAACGTTAGTGTCTCACTGGAAACTGCCCACGTCCCACTGGGGGTATTTCATAATGTGTATCTTTATAAAATCTGAAAATTTTGGAATTTACAAATATATCAGACTCAAAGGGAATTGATTAACAGACTGTAGAGCAGGGTACACATGCTTGTACTCTTAGTACTTCAGAGGCTGAGACAGGAGGATCACAGGTTCAAGGTGAGCCTCAGCAACTTGAGTCTCTGTTTCAAAATAAAAAAGGGCTGGGGATGTAGCTCAGAGGTAGAAAGCCCCTGAGTTTAATCCCTAGTCCCCCCCCCCCCCAAAAAGCAAACACCAGACTGGGGACCTGTGTTCTCTATGTATCTTGGACAATTCTTCTACCCACATCTCCATGGACTTTATTTATTTATATATAAATATATACATATACACATATATGTTATATATAATATTTAACATTATATTTCAGTTTTTATTTTTTTAATTTATTTTAATGTACTTTTATTGGTACATTGTTGTCTCATATCATAATGTACTTCAGGGTGATAGTGACATACATACACACAGCACTTGGTGTCCATGCACTTCTGATCAAGGATTAATTCAAAAGAAAAAAATTACACTTCTAGGAGTTCCTCAAAAACTTCTAGGAGTGTCTTGCCAGGCGTGGTGACACACACTTGTGATCTCAGTACTTGCGAGGCTGAGACAGGAGGATCTCAGCTTCACAGCCAATCTCAGCAACTTAGTGAGGTCCTCCACAGCCTAATGAGACCCCGTTTCAAAAATAAAATAGGGCTGGGCATGTAGATCAGAGGTAGGATGCCCCTAGGTTCCATCCCCAGTACCACAAAAAAAGGAGTGTCTTCCCTCAGGCTTACATAATACAGTCTGTCACCTATATAAAGTTGGTTCTTCTAACACATCAGCAATGTGACATATGGGTCAAGTCGTTTTCCAAGTAGAGGCAACAGATTTGCATAATTTCGTTACTTTCTATTTCTATTCAGACCTCTTTGGTGAGTGAGGGTTTAGGCCATGGAAGGAGGAAAAAACTAAATAACACTTATAGGACAAAACTACTATGGCTTTTCTCATTACACTGTGCCCTAACCAATTATAATATTTCAGAGTTTGCTGTACATTATGGTTCACACCTGTAATCCCAGTATCTAGAGGTTGAGAAAGGAGGATTGCAGGTTTAAAACCAGCCTCAGCAATTTAGTGAGATTCTTGGCAACTTAGTGAGACCCTGTTTCAAAATAAAAAAATAAAATAGGGCTGGGGGTGTAGCTCAAAGGCAGAATATCCCTCGGTTCAATCTGCAGTATTTAAAAAAAAAAACAAAAAATCAGAGCTGGAGATGTAGCTCAGTGGTGGAGTATTTGCCTGGTATGTGTGAGGCCCGGGAGGGTTCAATCTCCAATACTACAAAATCCTCATCACCTTCTTCACCAGCACCACCACCATCATCATCTTAGCCCGGCACGGTAGCACATGCTTGTAATTCCAGTACTTGGGAGGCTGAGACAGGATCTCATGTTCAAGGCCAGCATGCATTGACTTAATGAGACCCTGTTTCAAAATAAAAAAGAACTAAACAGAGCTCAGGGTGTAGCTCAGAGATAAAATGCCCATGTTTGAGCCCCAGTACCACACATGCAAAAAAATTACAATCTTTCACTCACAGCTTTCACTTCCAGCTATAATGATCTGGATGAGTGAAACTGGCAAAAAGCAGATGGTTATACAATAATTCAATGATGACCACCTTCTTTGGGTATTACTCAAAGAAGTAATACCAGGTGTTGTGTTAAATACTGTACATCTGTTACCTCATTCTACCTTCATAATAAAGACTACGGATACAGGAAAACCAGTATCTCCACTTTGCAGAAAAGGAAATAGAAACCAAAGTAAGGGATCTGCACAAGGTCACATGATTACTAGCTCCTCTCTGTCAAGTCAGGCATGCTGCCTCCCACCAGATCCTACCAGCACTGCGCCAACACTGCCTGCTCTGTGGCAAGGGTACAGAAGAGCACAAGACCCCAAGTCCAGGCCACTTTAAAACACAAGCCTGTGAGTATCTACTTCAAACCTCAACTGCACAAAGACAGACACCCCAGATTGGCAACTGAGGTCATAAGCTGGGTAATGTAGCAGCAAGTATAAGAACTGCAGTCGTGGCCCTTGCGCCAATGTTCTTCCCACTGTTGGTCCACCAGTGGCAACACTGCTCGGTAAAATGCAAGTGAACAGCATTACCAAACAAGAAGCTGCATTCTATCCTTTCCCAAGCATCACTTAACTTCAGATGTGAAGCTTGTTATTGCAACATCTCCTACAGGTAATGATGCAAGAAAAAGAAAGACCTAACTTCCAAAGCCATATTTAGTTCACAGCACTGGCTGAAAAATAAACTACAGCTATCACACTACTTCATTTTATTACACTTGGTGCTCCTATCTCTTAATAGAAATGAGTGCTTTTATTAAACTTGGTATTCAAACTTGTATCAAGGGCCCAGTACAATCAAGACTGCAGGATACAAATATCCCTCTCCTCAAGGAGATGTGAAAAGGAGGAATCAGAAGGGACTTAGGGTTATGAACATGAGCTACATATCTGACAGCTCTAGAGTCAAATCCATGCTCTTGCTGGTTCCTAATTATAAGACCTTGGGAATGTTACTCTTCTTTTCAAGCGTCAACTTTTTTTTTTTTTGCGGTACTGGGGATGGAACCTGGTGGGCATTCTACCTCCGAGCTACACCCGCAGTCCTATTTTTTTATTCTTTATTTTGAAACACGGTCTCACTAAGTTGCGGAGTGCCTCACTAAGTAGCTGAGGCTGGCCTCGAACCCGGGTCATCCAGTCTCAGCCTCCCAAGTATCGAGATTACAAGTGTGCGCCACCACACCCGGCTCAACTTCTTTATATATGGGTAAGCATAACACACTGACCTCGAGAAGTAGGTAAAATGGTCAAAAGAGATAACACAGATGAAATATCGAAATAGAGGTAGGACCTGACACACAGAAGACAACTGACAGAGTTACAAAGATACAGAAAAATTTATTTCTACCATAACAGTATCCTCAAAGAGCCATAAGTCAGCATTTTAAGTGCACACATTCCAGCTCTGTCAACTCAGAACACATCTTCATAGACTTTATTATGAGACTGCAAGATTTAAAAAAAATTTAACATGCATGGGGGGGGGGGGTTGTAATCCCAGTACTTGGGAGGCTGAAGACGGGAGGATCAAAGGTTTGAGGGTAGACACAGCAAGATAGTGAGACTCTCATCAACCTAGCAAGACCCTGCTTCAAAATAAAAATAAAATAGGGCTGAGAGTGTAGCTCAGAGGTAGAATGCCCCTGGATT
>PVLC010031344.1:0-18874 GCA_004027655.1 Graphiurus murinus
TTTTTAGATTTTAGGAAACAATAAAAATTAGTCAAAAATTCCATTATATACATATCCCATAGTTTTGTAATCCATTCATCTATTGATGGGTATCTTGGCTAGTTCCATAGTTTGGCAATTATGAATTGTGCGGCTATAAACATAAATACACATGCATTGGTCTGATAGTTTGGTTTCCCTTCTTTTGGGTCGATACCCAGAAGTGGTATTGTTGGATCATATGGTAGGTTCATTCCCATTCGTCTGAGGATCCTCCATACTGTTTTCCAAAGTGTTTGCACTAATCTGCAATTCCACCAGCAATGTATTAGGATTCTCACCTCTCCATACCCTTGCCAGCATTTGTTGTTGTTTGTGTTTTTGACGATTGCCATTCTAATTGGTGTTAGGTGAAATGGAATTTTATTCAGCCATAAAGAACAAAATCATGTCATTTGCAGGGAAATGGATGGAACTAGAAAATATTATGTTAAGTAAGATTAGTCAGTCACAAAAAGTAAAAAATCATATGTTCTCCCTAATATGTGGAAGCTAAGGAGAAAGTGGGTCATAAGAGGGACTCTACACGAAGGAGAAACCTTAGATGAGCAAAGAAGGTGACTTAACTGAAGGTGATGGGGGAACAACCTAATGCACATGATGTACTTTCACAAATATATCAAAGTCAATTACTAAACTGAACATGAGAAGGAGGGAGGGTGAGGGAGCGGGGCGGGGATTGGGAAAGTGATAAATGAGATATGTGTGCATGTATACCTCTACCAACTTGTACCTAACAAAGATGTATGATTACAGTGCACCAAAAAAAAAAAAAAAACCCAAGAAGAAGCAAATAAGCACACTATTAACCATTAGCATAAGTATGTTTTATTCATCTTTTATTGCCTAAGTTAGACTTACTTACAAACTTCCTAGAGCTGGATTGCATACTTGAGTCTATGGGAAGAGTTGGTCATGCTCACCGCCCTTTCATTCCTCCCGTCTAGCTTCATGTTACTCCTGTGCTGGAAATCACCTTCTGCCCACTAGCATAAGGACTACTATTTGTATTATAAAACATTTGTTTCAGTATTTCTGTTGCTGTTGCTGATGAGCTGCTTATTTGTGCTCTGATAATGCCATTAAGCAAGGTTCTGCTTATCACTGGATTGTTAGAGTGTGTGCTGCAACCAGTTTGAAGAGGTTTCAGCCCCGTTTTCCAGCTCACCATACTCTGACATTTCCAGAGGGTCATTGTGACATCTTCTCTATGGCTGTGCTGTCCCTCTCTTTCACCTCGCCTTCTAGCCACTCAGATAAGCCTGCTCTAATAAGTTGTGGTTGTACATGTACAGTATTTGTAAGGCTTTACTCATTCTATTGCTTCCTCTTTGCTTTTTGCAAGAGATGTTTCTCTACCTCTTAAAGGAAAGCTTTTTAGGAAAAATAGCTTAGTTATATTTAATACTCACAAAAATCATTTTTAAAAATAAATTTTACCATACATATCTGAGATTTACAGAATTGTGTCATGAGATATGTAAACAGTAAGATAGCTGTAATAGCAAAGTAGACTAATAGATCAACCACTCACAGAGTCACTTTTTTGTTTTGTTACAAGAGCAGCAAAAATTTACTTACTTAACAAAAATCCCTAATACAATAAAGTCTTACTAACATTATCTCTCATTACAAAAAAATTTAAACAAATCTTCATAACTCCTTTGAGAAACATATTTCATTCACTATTATATACAAATATGAAAATAATAATACCCTGAATGAACATTAACACATATAAACAAATGATCATTAATGCACCACTCAGATAAAATATTGGAAATTTTATTTTTCTGTTTCGATAATATTCAGTAGGTCTTATATCAATAAAGATAACAGACTTTTTAATTGCAATGTGTACTTAACCCTATATTGTAACCACAATTTCACATTAGCTTCTAATCCTCTTTCACACTTATTTTGGTCCAAATCCATGATTTTTAACCCCATTATAGGGTTAAGCCCTTTCTGCTTCTGTCAATAAACTGGGTGTGGTGGCACATGCCTGTAATTATAGTACTTGAGAGGCTGAGAAAGGAGGATTACAGGTTCGCAGCCAGCCTTAGCTTACTTCATGCAATTTAGGGAGATCCTCTGCAATTTAGAGATTTAGTGAGGTCCTCTGCTATTTAGAGAGACTTTGTTTCAAAATAAAAACTAAAATAGGGCTAGGGGTGTTGCACAGAGGTACAATGACCCTGGGTTCAAACCTCTCCCTCCCCCCAAAAAGACATATTCATGAGGGGAAAATAAAACTGGAAAACAAATGTAAACTTTGTACTCTTTGAAACTCTTTAAGCTTTTTCCCTGTATTATATCTGATTGCTAGAAAAGCTCAACAAAATCTGGTCTTTAGACAGTTAACACTTTCTTGTTGAAACTATTGTCTTTTTTCTTCTTAATTAATCTGCTTTCAATGACAAGACCCACTGACAAATACAGATCTGAGGTCAGATCTGTGAAGAAATTATTTGATGAATTAGAGTGCTCTTTTTAAATTTTTTTTTATTATTATTCGTGCATTGTAAGCATACATCTTTGTTAGGTACAAATTGATAACGACATATGTGCCCACATTTCTCATTTGACCCCTTTCCTAGATTCCCACCCCACTCCCTCGCCCTCCCTCCATCTCAGTTGGGTTTAGTGAGTAACCTTGATGTACATTCGGGTGTCCCTTCCCTGGCCGCCTCCCGTCTATCCCCTTCGGTTAAATCAACTTCTTTGTTTATCGAGGGTCTCTCCTTTTCCATCTGGAGACCCTCTTATGCCCCATCTTCTCCCTAGCACCCGCATATTAGGGAGAACATATGCTTTTTTACTCTTTGTGACTGGCTGGTCTCACTTAACATAATGTTTTCCAGTTGCATCCATTTCCCTGCAAATAAAATGATTTTGTTCTTCTTTATGGCTGAGTAAAATTCCATTGTGTACATGTACTATAGTTTTGTAATCCATTCATCTGTCGATGGACATCTTGGCTGCTTCCATAGTTTGGCTATTGTGAATTGTGCAGCTATAAACGTAGATATACATGCGTCGGTCTGGTAGTTTGGTTTCTATTCTTTTGGGTAGATACACAGAAGTGGTATTGCTGGATCATATGGTAGGTTCATTCCCATTTGTCTGAGGACCCTCCATACTGTTTTCCAAAGTGGTTGCACTAGTTTGTAATCCCACCAACAATGTATTAGGGTTCCCACTTCTCTACATCCTCCCCAGCAGTTGTGGTTGTTCGTGTTTTTTATGATTGCCATTCTGATTGGAGTTAGGTGAAATCTCAAGGTATTTTTGATTTGCATCTCTCTGATTGCTAATGATGTGGAACATTTCCTCATACATTTATTGGCCATTTGTATTTCTTCTTTTGCGAAGTGTCTATTTAGATCCTTTGCTCAGTTTTTGATTGGGTTATTTGTTTTCTTGACTGTGATTTTCTTGAGTTCTTTGTATATCCTAGATATTAGATAGGGGTATCTGTAGAGTAACTGGCAAAAATCTTCTCCCACTCTGTGGGTTCTCTATTGAGGTTCTTGATAGTTTCCTTTGCTGCACAGAAGCTCTTCAATTTAATGCAATCCCATGTATTTATCTTCCTTTGAGTTGCTTGTGCTTTTGAGGTCTTGTTGAGAAAGTTTTTACCTGTGCCTATGTGTTGGTCCTATGCCCTCTTCAAGTAGCTGCAAGGTCTCCAGCCTAACTTCCGGGTCTTTGATCCACCTTGAGTTGACTCTTGTGCAGGCTGAGAAAGAGGGATTTATTTCCATTTTCCTGCATATGGCTAACCAGTTTTGCCAACACCATTTGTTAAAGAGGCTATCCTTTTTCCAGTGTATAGTTTTGGCTCCTTTCTCAAAAATCAGTTGACTGTAAGCCTGTGGGTCCGTTTCTGGGTCATCTAATCTGCTCCATTGGTCTATGTGTCTGTTTTTGTGCCAATACCATGCTGTTTTTTTACTTTGGCTTTGTAGTAGAGTTTGAAGTCAGGAATTGTGATACCTCCTGCATGGTTCTTGTTGCTAAGAACTACTTTGGCTGTCCTGAGCTTTTTGTTTTTCCAGATGAATTTAAGGACTGATTTTTCTGTGTCTGTGAGGAGCGCCCTTGGTAATTTCATGGGTATTGCATTGAATCTGTGGATCAGTTTTGGAAGGATGGCCATTCTGATGATATTTATTCTGCCTATCCAAGAGCATGGTAGATCCTTCCATCTTCTAGGATCTTTAAGGCTGGTTCAACATACGAAAAACAATCCAGGTAATTCACCACATAAACAGAATCAAAGACAAAAATCACATGATCATCTCAACTGATGCTGAAAAAGCATTTGACAATATCCAGCACCCATTCATGCTAAAAGCACTTCAGATAATTGGATAGATAGAACATACCTCAACATCGTAAAGGCAATATACAATAGACCCACAGCCAACATCATATTAAATGGAGAAAAACTGCAAGAGTTCCCACTAAAAACAGGAACAAGACAAGGATGTCCACTATCACCTCTTCTGTTCAATACAGTATTTGAGACTCTAGCCAGAGCAATAAGGCAAGAGAAGGAAATCAAAGGGGTAAAAATAGGGAAAGAAGAACTAAAACTATCCCTATTTGCAGATTACATGATATTATACTTAGAAGACCCAACAAACTCAACCAAAAAACTTATAGAACTGATTAACAAATTTAGCAAAGTGTCTGGATACAAAATCAATCCTAAAAAATCAGAAGCTTTTCTGTATGCCAACCATAAACCTACTGAAAAAGAAATCCAGAAAACAATTCCACTCTCAATAACACCCTGAAAAATAAAATACTTAGGGATAAACTTAACCAAGGAGGTAAAAGACCTCTATAAGGAAAACTATAAAAAGTTGAAGAAAGAAATCGATGAAGACCTTAGAGTGCTCTTCTATGAGACCATGAGTGTGATGCAGCCTATTCTGCTTTGGAGATTACATGTATGTTCCAAGATTAGCATGAAGACTTGGTATTAATCACTCTATCTTTTCTCGTGCAAGGTGATTTTCAGATAAAAGGAGAGTGGTATTTTAATTTTTTTGTTATTTGCTATCAATTCCTAGTCTTACAATCTTTGGTTGAAGGATGAAAGATGTGTATATTTTGTAGCCCGCTTTTCTGGTCAGAATTTTTCAAACCTTGACCATTTCCCCAAATCTCTGTGGCACTATTTCCCTCTTCTGTCCGTATCACTCACCAGAGGTATTACTGAATCCTGTCTTTGAATTATGTTAGGAAAACAGACTAATAAAATACCTCATTCAAGTGTCTTCCTAACCTATGTTCTTAAAAGTCTACTATGATCATTATTCTATATAAAATTTCATGTCAGAAATATTAGTATATTCAAAGTATTTTTGATATATTGAAACTACAACTTGGCTCAATTAAAATAAATAACTTCAAAAGATGCTAAAACAGAACCAGGCAAATTTTGTTATTGTTGTTTCTTAAGGTTTAACTGAGTAAAATGGGTAAGAAAATGCCTAAATTGTGTATATTTAGTCAGCTTTTTCTTTGCTCTAACTAAAATACCTGACAAGCATAACTTACAGGAAGAAAGTTTGAGTGGCTCAGGAGTTTAGAGGTTTCAGTACATGGTCAGCAAGCTGAAAGTGGCTGGGCTTTGGGTCATGGGAGAGGAAGAAAAGCCACCCTCAGCTCATAGTGGCCAGGAAGGAGAGGGAGGGAGGGAGGGAGTGGGGAGAGAGAGAGAGAAAGAAGGAGGAGGAGGAGGAGGAAGAGGAGGAGGAGAAGAAAGGAAGAGGTATTTACCCCCTCCAGCCATGTTTTGCCTCTGTACCTGACTGCATTGCCAATCCATGAGGTACAGGAGGCATTTTAAATACAAACCATAACATCATACAATTAATACTTTTTAAAGATATATGTGGATAGCAGTTTCTGCTTAAATTTTCCTTTTTTCTGGTTTTTATTTACAGAGCAATATATATTATTGCTTTTTTTTTAAGGCCACACAGAGGGTTTATACAAAGTCCAGTTTTATGATTCAGGAACCTGAAATTATAATGGATAAATTTGTACATGTCAAGTTCCAACTCTTTGTGAGTGTTTTTAAAAAAGTTTTAGAAATGCATTGAGCCACTGATCTTCTCAATAATTTTTCACCTTGGAAATGAATAGTAGACATAAGTTAGTAGGTATTGCTGCTTGCTGTTTTACAGTTCCAATAGCTTTCATTCTTGTGGAGTAACCAGAGGCCCTGGAGTAGGAGGGCCTATCATTATAAAGATCCTCACTACACTGTCTTCTTTTTCATCTTGTTTGAAGAATGTCAGCTCATTCTGGCACTGAAGGAAAATCACAATTAACTTACTTCTTGGCTGTAATATTTTTATTTTCATTGTGTGTGTGTGTGTGTGTGTGTGTGTGTGTGTGTGTGTGTGTGTGTATTGAATCCAGGGCCATTCTACTTTTGAGGTACATGCCCCCCTCTTTTTTTTTTTTCAAAATAATGTTGCTGAGAGTCTTGCTAGGTTGCTGAGGCTGGCCTTAAACCTGCTATCCTCTTTTGTGAGCCTCCTCAGTATTGGGATTATAGGGGTATATCACCATGTCTGGCTCAATATTTTTCTTAAGGAGCCTTTGTGATTTACTTTTTTTTAAATTCCAGAAGGAATTGCAAACCAATTCCAGACACTGGAGGGTGCTCTGAAGAGGGGCTAGTTAGAGATGGGGGCTGGAATAGGGTTCAACAGGCCTGTACAGATAAAGAAAGAAATACCAAACATTAATAAAAGTTCTTTTAATTGTCATGTCTGAAATAGTTCTGGAACCAGTTCACATTAAAGCAACTGGAAAAGGATTCTAAAAGACTTTCAGAGGAATGACATTATATGACACGTAAAGCTTTAGCATTTACTGGAATTAAAAAAAATTGTCAGACCAGATTTGACATCGATGAAAAATTAAATTCTTTCCTCACTTAAATCATCCTATTCAATTCTGTTTGTGTATATTTCTGTTAATACCTTACTTCCATAGTCACTGAATTCTTTTGCTATGATTAATGTTTGCAATTAAACTCTATTTACACATGCCAGTAATAAGATTGCAAAAAATTACTCACATTTTTAATTTTTCTTTTTTGCAGGTTTGAAAATGCCGAAGCACATTGATTACAGTCAGTTGAATGCGTTATGCCACTTCCAAGGACTACATCGCCAGTAAGTCATTGTGCATTTCTTTTTCTGTCATTGAAATGGATATTAATATGCTTGTTTTATGGATAAAGTATCGTAATAAACCACTGCCGACTCTCCTAGGTACCTGATTTACCACACAGATAAAAACATTTGAAAACCTGGAGGTTATTTCTCTAGATTGAAGGGCCAGAATATATATGTCATATTTCAAGGAAACAATTTAGTGTGAAAGGAGTGTAACTCATCCGTGGCTGGGACCCCTTTTAGTACTTAAAAAGCAGTCAGAAGGAGAAAAAGCCTTAAATGGTTGAAAACACAAATATCAAGTGGAATAAGTACTGGGGCAGTGCACAGGGATGCCTCGCTGAAATAGACTAGAGCTGCAGAACTAGGAAATACCATTGTTCAAAGATCAGGATTCCTAAGATGCATGAGTGAGACCTGAAGATACAATTTTTACAAATCTATTTTGTTGCCAGCTCCTTTCCCTGAGCTGGACTTTTGAAATGGTAAAACTGGTTATTTTCTTCAATATCCATCAGTGTCAAGCCACTACCCACCTACCTTCACTTGGCAAGAGGACCTTGGCTCATCTGTATGGTGCTGTTGAGAAAATGTCTTGAGTTTACAGATTGTCTCTGCTTTAAAATGTCTCTAAGTCACATCCCAGTAACTACTTAGTATTATTCTCTATTTGCATCTATCTTCTCATTTCTTCTTTATTCAGAGGAAGGAACAGGGCATGATTCTCTGATACTCCCAGGCCTTTACCAAAAGTGATGTCTATTTGTTTCTTTTCTATACCCTGCTCTCTTCTCACTCTGGTTTTCATTAAAGAGAAGGAGATACATACACTCTCTGTCAGTTTTTCTAGTTCAAATCCTGCCTCAGCCACTTATCTGTGGTGTGACTTTGACTGTTTGTCTGCTTCAGTTTTCTCATTTGTAAAATGATGATTAAATTACTCATTTCAAAGGATTAGTTGAAGGATAGTTGAGCATCAGGCACATAGTAAGGATTCTAGATGTATGATTTTTATTTTTATTCACAAAAATCTCACCAGGTTTTAGTTGTATTTTAAAGCACCAGCGTCCAAGTTTTGAACCTATCTTACATGTTAGTTTCTTCTCTAATGCAGAAGAAACTGGTTATTGGGTTTTGGAGTTGAATTTCTCTTTTTACTTTTTGGTCCAGCCACGTTTTATTTTTCAACATGTTTCTAGATTCTATTTTTTTTCCTTGAGGGGATCATAATAAGAGAGATGGAATCATCCAGATCCGGGCCTGACAAAGTATCCATTCTAAATAAGTTTCATCAGTCTTCCTTTTCTTGGATTATGTACTCTCTCCCAGGTAGTTCTCTCATCAGACAATCCTCTGTTCCAGGCTGACTCTAAAGATCCTGACTCTTTCTATTAAGTCTCATGGGTACTGTGCCTTCTTTTTCAGACTTAAATCTCCCTGAGTTTCCTGGGTGTGTTCTTCTGAGACATGGGCACACACCCAGGACCATAATTATTTCTCCATAATTATTACTTCTTCATGTATTATATATTCAAAATAAACAATGATATATACTTTTCCCCTGCAATAAAAATAAGAAGGCTTACAATTAAGCGATTAGAGGTTTGAAAACTTTTGTGCATAAACATTTCAAAAGGCATTGGTTTTGATTCTTAAAAAAATTTCTTCTATCAGAAGAAAGGTATTAGATTAGCATATTATCATAATGTTTCAATCAAGATTAAAGGAAAAATTTAATACCAAAGAGAAGATGATGTCACTCTGTATATCTAAATTCTTAGATGCAAGACTTTATCCCCAGTTGACTAGAAGCTCCATGAGGGCAGGAGATTTGTTTTATGTCTCATTTCTTCCTGACTAATGACATTTAGCAAAGTGATCAATGTTTTGAATTGAACTTCATTTTGAGTAGATACAAATTTATAATGTGATTTTTTAAGTACTGACTAGAAATTTAATAATTTTAAAATATTGAAAAATAATAATTATTTACATTATGGAATACAATTTGAGCATTCTTAATCCAAAATTCCAAAATCTGAAACTTTGAGTACCAGTAAGTCTGAGTCTCAGTGTGACACCACAAGTATAAAATTCCCCACCTGGCTTAATGGGATAGGATGCAATTAAAACAGTTTTATGAAGGCCTACTAAGAACACTGCATAAAATTACCTTCAGGCTATGCATATAAAGTCTTCATGGGATATAAGTAAATTTTGTATTTGGACTTGGGTCCATCCCCAACATATCCCCTTATGTATATGAAAATATTTTTAATACTTGAAAAAAGTCTGAAAGCTGAAGCATTTCTGTTCCAAAGCAATTCAGATAAGGGATACTCAACCTGTACATTGTAGAATGATTAAATCAAGCCAATTAACTTATTAGAACCTAATCAATTTTTTTTTTGTGGGGGAGACTTTTGACATTTAGTCTCTTGACTATTTTGGAATATAGATTATTATAAACTGTAGTTTACTTCCTGTACAATGGATCTCAACAACCTATTCCTCCTAACTGAAACTTTGGAACCTTCAATTAATATCTTCCCATGCTTTCCTTCCTCCATCTACCCCTAACTTCTAGCTAACACCATTTTACTCTTTATCTCTATGACTTTGACTTTTTTTTTGGTACTGGGGATTGAACTCAGGGGCATTCTATCTCCGTGCTGTACCCCCAGCCCTACTTTTTATTCTTTATTTTGAAACAAGGTCTCGCTAAGTTGCAGAGTGCCTCACTAGATACCTGAGGCTGGGCGCGAACCCGGTTCCTTTAGTCTCAGCCTCCCAAATGCTGGGATTACTAGCGTGCGCCACCATGCCCGGCTTGACTTTGACTTTTTAGATTCTATACATAAGTGGGATCGTGTTTTACTTTTTTGTTTGTTTGTTATTTCTGTGCCTTTCTTGTTTCTCTTAGCGTAATGTCTCCAGGTTCATCTATGTTGTCACAAATGACAGAATTTCATTCTTTTTAACACTGAATAATATTACATTGTGTGTATATATAGTTTTTCTTTATCCATAATGGATTCCATATCTTGGATATTGTGAATAATGCTAAGTGAATATGGGAATGCATATATATATATATATATATATATATATATATATATATATATATCTTATCTTATTATCTTACTAATGCATATGTATCTTATATTATTTTTTTTCAGTACTGGGGATCAAACCCAGGGGCATTATACCAACAAGCTATACTGCCAGCCCTATTTTTTTATTCTTTATTTTGAAAGAGGGTCTCACTAAGTTGTTGGTTGCAAACCCTGATATTCTGTCTCAGCCTCCCAAGTATTGGGATTACAGGTGTGTGCCACCATGCCCTGTTTCTTATTATATTATTATCTTATTAATGACTTACTTTCAATACCTCTGGATATATATCCAGAAATGAAATTTCTGGATCATATGGCAATCCTATGTTTTAGTTTTTGCAGAATCTTCATATTATTTTTAAAGCAGTTGCACTAATTTATATTACCAATAACAATGTACAAAGACTTCCTTTTCTCCCACATCCTCACCAACACTTGTTATCATTTGTCTTTTAATTATATCCATTATAACTGGTGGTGGTGATATCTCATTGTGGCTTCAATTTGTGTTTCTCAATTAATTAGTAATATTGAGTGAATTTTTATAAGCTCATGGACCATTTCTATGTCTTCTTTTGAGAAATGTTTTTTTCATATCCTTTACCCATTTTTAAATGAGATTGTTTTCTTGCTACTGAGCTGTTTGAAATCTTTCTATATTTAGATATTAACTCTATCAAATGCATGATTCTATGGCTTGGATATAGAATGTCTTTCAGAAAAGCATACATTGGCAGTACAACAGTATTCAGAGGTGAAGTAATTGAATGAGGACTTTAGTTCATCTGTGGATAAATCCACTGAAGGATTAACAATTGAATGTAATTTACTGTGTGGTAGTTTAGGAAGCTGGGGCATAGCTGGAGGAAGGAGGTCACTGGGTGTGGCCTTGGAAATTATATCTATTGGTAGTAATTTCCTCTCTCTCTCTCTTCTTCTGGCTACCATTGAGTTGAACCCAGCTTTCCCCATGCCGTGTATAATGGTTTGGATTTAGGATATCCCCTTAGCCCTCATGGAAACAAGGTAGCAATGTTGGAAGTGGGACTTGGTTGCTAAGAAGGGATTCCTGGGGGTGTGGCCTTTGGGAATATACAAGGTCTTCTCTTCCCCATGCTTTCTCTTGCTTCTGGCTCCTGTGATATGAGAGCAGAGCCCATGCTCTCCCATTCTCTGCTTTCAGCCTCTTCAGTGTGAGAACAGAGCTTTTTTGTGTTCTCTTAATCTTATTATCTTATTAATGCATATGTATCTTATTTTATTATTATTTTTTTCAATACTGGGGATTGAAACCAGGGACATTCTACCTCCGAGCTATACCCTCAGCCTTATTTTTTGTTCTTTATTTTGAAACAGGGTCTCACTAAGTTGAGAAGGGCCTCACTAAGTAGCTAAGGCTGGTTTTGAACCCAGATCCTCTGGTCTCTACTTTATGCTGCCATGCCCTGAGCTTCAGACACTGGTCTCACATGGACTCAACCCAGAATCTCCAGAAAACTATGAGCAAATAAATCTTCCTTCTTTTAAATTGTGTGGTCAGTCTTTTAGAATGATAGCAGTGACAATGTTCACCGAGACAATGTGCCTCCATGATGTTTGCCTTGAAGTTGGCTGACTGTGGACTGAAACCTATGATATTGTAAGCCAAATAAGTCTTTCCTCTTCTAAGTTGTTCTTGTTGGGTATTTTGGTCAGAATAACCAAAAAAAAAAACAGACTAACAGATTTGGTTTACAAATATTTCCTCCCATTGTTGGAGGTTGTTATTCACTCTTTTGATTGTTCTTTGGCTGGACAGAAGCTTTTTCAGTTTGATAGATCTCATTTGTTTTTATTATTTGCCTGTGCTTTTAGATACATAGAAAATGAATGACCAGATCAATGTCATGGAATTTTTCCCTTATAGTTTCTCCAAATGGTTTTATATAACATTTCAAGGTTTATATTTAAAAACTGAATTCAATTTCAGTTATTTTTTTTTTCTTACTGGGGATTGAACCCAGGGGCATTCTACCTCTGAGCTACACCCTCAGCACTATTTTATTCTTTATTTTGGAACAGGGTCTCACTAAGTTTAAGAGGGCCTCCCTAAGTTGCTGAGGCTGGTTGTGAACCTGCAATCCTCCTGTCTCAGCCTGTAAAGTACTGGGATTATAAGCATGCACCACCACCAGGCTTGGCTTGAGTTGAATTTTTTATGTAGTATGAGATAAGGATCCAATTTTATTCTTCTATCTATGGATATTCAGTTTTCTAGACACCATTTATTGAAGAGGCTGTCTTTTTCTCATGGTGTGTTCCTGGCACCCTTGTTAAAAATCAGCTGTCTGCAAATGTATGGGTGTTTTCAAATTTTTTTCTGTTCTTTCTATCTTAATCCTTAGTCTATACACCTGTTTTTCTAATACTACTGTGCTATTTTAGTCATAGTAGCTTTTTATTATGAAATCTGTGTATATAATATCCCCAGATTTTTTTTTTTGTGGTACTGAGGATTGAACTCAGGGGCATTCTACCTCTGAGCTATACCCCCAGCCCTATTTTTTATTCTTTATTTTGAAACCGAGTCTCACTAAGTTGCGGAGTGCCTCACTAGGTAGCTGAGGCTGGCCACGAACCTGGATCCTCTGGTCTCAGCCTCCTGAATGCTGGGATTACAAGCGTGCGCCACCACGCCTGGCTTCAGATTTTTTTTCTGTGATCAGAAAACATATTTCATACTATTTCAGTCCTGTTAAATTGATTAGGATTCATTTTTTGGCCTAAAATATGTCTATTTTAAAGAACATTTCATGCGGACTTGAGAATAATGTGGATTTTGCTGTTGTTGGATAGAGTATTTTGAATATGTTTGGTAGGTCCATTGAACTGAAAAGTTCAATAGAAACCTTTACCGTACTTCTTCTGTTAGGTAAACCATGTTCAATAATTCTTTCTAGCTTTTGTCTCCAATGATCTGTCTTTGTTAAAAGTACAGTATTGAGCCTCTCAAGCTCTCGAGCTGGCCTGCATTCTCCCTTGAATGCTTATCCCCACTTTTTCTAAATAAAACGTGTTTTTGTTTCTGAAAAAAAAAAATAGTATTGAAGTTCTGTACTATTATCATATATAATATGTATCCCTTTAGATCCCTTAATAATTTCCTTACATATTTAGGTGCTTTAAGACTTGGAGCATATATACAATTGTTATATTCTCCTTATGAATTAATCCCGTTATCAAATTATACAATAACCTTCTTTGTGTTTCTTTTCATGGTTGGAGACTTAAAATGTACTTTGATACAAATATAGCTACCCCTGATCTTTCTTCATTTCTATCTGCAAGGGATATCTCTTTCAATTCATTCACTTTCAATGGATGTGTACCTTACTTATTAGTAAACCAAGTTTCTTGTAGCATCATACAGTTGAGAATTGATTTTCTTTTTATCCATTCAACTGCTCTGTCTTATGATTGGGTAATTTAATCAATTTCCATTTAAGGTGTAGTTATCAACAGGTAAGGATTTCTTACCGACATTTTGTAATTTGTTTTCTCGTTGTTTATCTTGTTTCTAGCGCCTTCTCCTGCTGTCTTCCATAGTGTTTGCTATTTTTCTAAAGTGGTGTGTTTGAATCTTTTCTTTCTATAAAGTTTTGTGCAACTACTATAAGTTTTTGCTTTGTGGTTGCCTTTAGACTTAAATAAAATATCTTATACTTCTAGCAGTCTTTTTCAAGATGATGAAAACTTAACTTTATTCACATACAAGTATTGTTCTACACTTTTACTCCCTTCATATTTATGATTTTGATATTCAAATTTGTTTCTTTTGGTAATTTGTAATCCTTAAAATTTCTTGTAGCTTTAATCAATTTTAATAGTTTTATCTCTTAACCTTCATATTAGGGGTAAAATAATTTACATTTCAGTTTTGCAGTATTAGAATATTTCTAAATTGATGGTATTAGTTGTAGTACTATTGAGTTGTTCTTTTTTTTTCTTTTGGCATTGAAGATTGAACCCAGGAGCATTCTGCCTCAGAGGTATACCCCCAGTAATTTTTTTTTTTTTTCATTTGGAAACAGGGTTTCTTTAAGTTGCTGAGAGCCTTCCTAAATTGCTAGTCTGGCCTTGAACCTGTGATTCTCCTGTATCAGCCTCCCAAGTACTGTGATTACAGGCATGTACCACTATGCCCAGCCTTTCATATGTTTTATGTTATTAATTAGCGATTTTTCATTTCAGCTCACAGAAATTCATTTAGTAATTCCTGTAAGGCAAGCCTTTGGGTAATGAATTACCTTGTTATTTATTTGTCTGGGAAAGCTTTTCTTTCTTTGGTCTATACCATCCTACTCTCTCCTTGCCTGTATAGTTTCTACTGAGAAATTCACTGATAGCCAAATGGGGACTCTCTTCATATGACATATTTCTTATATCTCGATTCTTTCAGAGTTTTTCCTTTGTCTATAATTTTGTTGGCTTAATTATGATGTATCTTGACTAACTCTCCTCTGGGATGAATTTTATTGGAGACCTCTAAGTTTTCTATAGTTGGATATTTGCCCCTCTCCCCAGTTTTAGGAATTTTTCAGTCATTATTTTCTTAAGTTTTTTTTTTTTTGTATTTTCTTCTTTCTCTTCATTTTTTGAAAATCTTATTACAAAAATGTTCTCTTAATTGTTTCTCATATGTACAATATATAAATTTATGAGGAGCCATGGCTTCTCATATATATAATATATAAGAATATGAAAAGCTGTTATGATTAGATGTAGAATGTCTTGTGAAAAGTTCATATGCTGATGTTCAGAGTTTATGTAATTAAATCTGAAGGTGCATAAATCCATTGTATTGGATTTATAGGATTGTTACCTAGGCAGGTGGGGTGTGGCTGGAGAAGGTATGTCCCTGTGGATGTGACCTTAGAGAATGTGATTTGTCTTTGAATCCCCTGATCTCTGACTCTCTTGCCTCTATCCTCCATGATGCGAGGAACAAAGCCCTTTCTCTCTCCCTCTCTCTGCTTTCTGCCATCATGCCTGAGCTAAGCACACCCTGGCCTCACATGGACTGAACCCCCAAATCACCAAAAACTGTGCAAATAAAACTTCCGTCCTCTATGATGTGTGGTCAGTTGTTTTGGATTACTGCAATGAGAATGTTGACCAAGGCAGAAGCTCTATCATCTATCATCTATTATCTATCTATCTATCTATCTATCTATCTATCTATCTATCTATCTATCATCTCTCTGTCTAATCTATCATCATCATCGATCTATCTAATCTATCATGTATCATCATTTATCATTTATCATCTATCTTCTATATATCTATCATCATCATCGATCTATCTAATCTATCATCTATCATTTATCATCTATCTACCTATCATCTATCTATCTTCTATCATTTATCTTCTTGATGATAGATCATATATCATCTATCTATCTATCTATCATCATCATCATCATCATCATCATCATCATCATCATCTATCTATCTTATCTATCTATCATATATCTATCATCTATCATTTATTTTTTGGGTGGGGGGCAGTGCTGGGGATTAAACTCAAGGCTTTGTACATGCTAGCCAAATGCTCTATCCCTGAACCACATCCACAGCCCTTGTCTTATAATTCTTGTAGGAGTTCTGCATTCTTTTTAAGTTTGCTATCCTGATTGGATAGTTTCAAGTGTTCTGTATTTAGACTCACATATTTTTTTCTTTTGATTCATCAATATGTTATTGAATCATTTCATTGATTTTTTTCAGTTCAGTTGTATTCTTTCTCTTAGTTTTTTTTTTAATCTTTCTTTGTCAATTTTCTCATTTTGTCAATTGTTTCCCATATTTTGTTTAATTTTATGTCCATATTTTCTTGTAGTTCCCTGAATTTTTTTCTGTACTAGGGATTGGATCCAAGATTGTTCTATAACTAAGCTACATCTCCAGACTTCTTTATTTTGAAATAGGGTCGGTCTAGCTAAGTTATAGAGGAGGGCCTCAAACTTGTGATCTTCCTGCCTGGTCTTCTGAATAGCTGGGATTACAGACATGTGATGCCACACCTGGGATCTTGAACTTTCTAAACAGGGTTATTCTGAATTATTTGTCCATAATTTCATAGATCTTTATCTCTTTATTTTTTGTATATACTTTCATTGGTATACTATAGCCTCATAATATAATGTATTTCAGAGTGATAATGACATCCATTCATATAGTACTTGGTGAGTTTTCTCCCAGACCTCTCCCTACTCCCCCCACTTCCCCATACATGTTATTGAGGTTGGCATTGGTATTCTCATATATGTACATACTATTAAGGGAAGTGACTCCTTTGTTAATTCTCCCTCCCCTCTCCCCACCACCCACCCTTGGACTACCTCCCTTGCTCCACTGGGGTTTCTCCTCCATTATCTAAAGTTCTTCTTGCATCTCAATTACTCCCTGGCTTCTGCATAAGAGAGAAAACATATAACCTTTCACTCTCTGTGACTGGCTAATCTCACTTAATGTTCTCCAGGTCCACCCATTTACCTGCAAATGACATAATTTTGTTCCTTTTTAAAATTTTATTTTATTTATTACTGATTAGAATTCCATTGTTTGTATTTCCCAAAATATTGCAATCCATTCATCTATTGATAGACACGTAGGTTGGTTCCATAATTTGGCTATTGTGAGTTGTGCTGCTATGAACATGGTTATGCATATATTATGGATTTCATTCCCTCTGCAAAGATACCCAGGAGTGGTATAGCTGGTTCATATGGTAGGTCCATTTCCAATTTTCTGAAGAATCTGCACACTGATCTCCATAGCAGCTATCCTAATTTACAATTCTACCAAAAGTGCATAAGTGTCCCTATTTTCCCACATTCTCACTGGTATTTATTGTTATTTGACTTCCTGTTTGCCATTCTGATATGGGTTAGATGGAATCTCAGTGTAGTTTTGATTTTTACATCTCTCTGACTACTAATGTTGCATGTTTTGCCTTATATTTATTGGCCGTTTATTTGTATTTCTTCTTTTGTGAAGTGTCTATTTAGTTAAGTTGCTCATTTTTTGATTGGGTTGTTGATTTTTTTGTGGTAAGTTTCTTATATGTATACTCTAGTTATTAGTCTTTTATCAGAGAAGTAGCTGGCAAAGACTTCCCATTCTGTAGGATCTCTATGAAGGTTCTTGATTGTTTCCTTTACTGCACAGAAGATCTTTAACTTAATTCAATCCCACTTATTCATCCTCATGTTAATTTCTTGTACCTTGAGGGTCTTACTGAGGAAGTTTTCTACCTGTACCTGTATGTTGGAGTCTTAGACTTATGCCCTTTGCTAGTAATTCAGGGTCTCTCATCTAATTTTCAAGGCTTTGATCCATCTTGAGTTGACTCTTGTGCAGGGTGAGAGGTTGAGATTTAATTATATTTTTCTACAAATGGATAACCAGTTTTCCCAATGTCATTGCTTGAAAGGCTGTCTTTTTTCCAATGTATGTTTTTGGCATCTTTGTTGAAAATCAATTGGTTGTGTGTAGATTTGTTTCTGTATCTTCCATTCTGTTTCATTGGACTATGTATTTGTTTTTGTGCCAATTCCATGCTATTTTTATTACTATAGCTCTGTAGTATAAGTTGAAGTCAGATATTGTGATGCCCCTTGCATGGTTCTTGTTGCTGAGAATTGCTTTGGCTTTTGTTTTTCCATATGAAAATTAGGACTGATTTTTCTAGCTTTGTGAAGAATGACATTGGTATTTTAATAGGGATTGCGTTAAATCTGTCAATTGCTTTTGGTAAAATGATCATTTTGATAATATCTATTCTGCCTATCCAAAAGCATGGGAGATCTTTCCATCTTCTAAAATCTTTGATTTCTTTCTTCAATGTTTTTTAATAATTTTTATTGTAGAGGTCTTTCATCTCCTTGATTAGATTAGCATTAATTAAGTAGTTTATTGTTTTTGAGATTATTGTGAATGAAATTATTTTCTGGGTTTCATTACCAGAGGGATCCTTATTGCTTTAAAAGCTTTGTTTCTTTTGGTTGTATCATATTTCACTGATTCTTTGTAAACTTTATGTTTTGTCACTGTTTTCCTGTATATTTGAGGAAGTGGCCAACTCTTCCACTCTTTGCAGGTATTCTTTTCCAGGAATCAACTTTCACTATTTACTCTACCTGGTTCTCTAGTGTTATACATATTTATTATATAATCTATGTTCAATAAACCATGATTTAGGCTTTAGCAATAGAAACCTGAGGTTTGTTGTTTCAGATGACTGGTGTACATGATAGCTTGTTTTTGTAGGCCATCATTCGGTGAGAGATTTGCTTATTATTAACATGTAGCAATACGAGGCCTAATAATTTTGAGTAATTTCCCTGAGAGACAAATTATATCTGTTCCTTCCTTAAGTAAGGATGCACAATCTACCTGATGTTATTACAGTCTTCTTCAGAGTCTTTCTCCAAAGTAGGTTAGGATCCTTTCCTTGTTCCTGGATCA